>JABXWE010006556.1:0-18531 GCA_014611495.1 Limonius californicus | reverse complement strand
AAAACTTAAATTCTATTTTATTAATAATTTTTGTGCGTTTCTTAGTTATTAATAAATACTAATTGTAACAAAGCAAAACAAGAAACAGTTAACTTCTCTTCTTCAAACGCTTTATCTCTTACGAGACGTAGCGATCTTCTATGCCTGTGTTGGGCGTTTAATGTGCCATCGACGAAAATTGTTGTTAGAGAAAACCATTTTCTTAGATTCTGCAGCCACGATATTCTCCTTCGTCCTGGCCCTCGCCTTCCGTACACTTTTCCCTGCAGAATGAGTTGTAGTAGGCCATATCGGTGTCCATTACGCATTATGTGGCCCAGGTATTCCATTTTGCGTTGCTTTACAGTGATAAGTATTTCACAGTCTTTCTGCATTCTACGCAGTACTTCTTTATTTGTAATCCGGTCGACCCATGGGATTTTCAGGATGCGTCTATAGTACCGCATTTCAAACGCCTCCAGCTTCTTGGTAGATGCCTCGGTCAACGTCCAAAATTCCACTCCATAGAGGAGAACCGTGAATACGTAGCAGCGCAGTAAACGAATTTTTATTTGTAACGGGAGGTCGTGGCTCTTAAATATTATGCTCATTCTCATGAACGCTGCCCTGGCTTTCTCAATTCTCTGCTTTATTTCAGCTGAGTGGTCCCAATGTTCGTTTAAACTTGTCCCCAGGTACGTGTATTTCTCGACTCTTGTTATCTGTTGTTGGTTAACTATTAGACGTCCCGGTGGTACTAGGTTCTTGCTGATGACCATATATTTAGTTTTTTGTATGTTAAAGTTCAGACCATAGTTTTGGCTTGATTCTGCGACACGTGATATTAGCATTTGTAGACCCTCTAGGCTATCTGAAAATATAATTGTGTCGTCTGCGTACCTGATGTTATTCAGACGTTCTCCGTTTATCAGTATTCCCTCATCGATATCATCTAAGGCTAGTTTCATAATGTATTCGGAGTAGATGTTAAAAAGTAGCGGGGACAGCACACAGCCTTGTCTCACACCTCTTTCTATTTTGATCTCCTCAGTCAGTTGATTATCTATCTTGATAGCTGCTGATTGGTTATAATAGATGTTGTTAATGATACGTAGATCTTTTTCATCAAGACCAACTGTTTTTAAGATTGATATTAAATCGTCATGTTTGACCCTATCGAAAGCCTTCTGATAGTCAACAAAACACACATATATGTCGCAGTTCACATCCCTGCAGCGTTGGAAGAGGACTTGAATAGCGAAAAGAGCGTCTCTTGTACCTAGTGAGTCGCGAAAGCCAAATTGTGTGCGAGTTAGTTGTGCTTCGCATTTTTTGTATATCCTCCTATGTATCATCTTTAGAAATGTTTTGAGAAGATGACTCATTAGACTGATAATTCTATAGTCTTCACATTTTTTTGCATTTGGTTTTTTGGTAGAGTTATGAATGTGGATTTAAGCCATTCAGGTGGGATTATTCCTGTTTCATATATGTTATTAAACATTGCAGTGAGCCACTTGATTTCGTCACTCTCCATGATTTTTAGGAATTCTGCATGAAAGTTGTCTGGTCCCGTGGCCTTCCCGTCCTTTAATCCTCTTATTGCGGCTATCACTTCTTCTTTGGTGATTTCAGGTCCGGTGTTGCATATGGTGTTCAATGTGTTGTATGTATCATTGTTTCTAATATCCTCGAAGGTCTTCTCAGCGTAAGTTTTCCATAAAAAATTATAGTTTATCCTATGCCAAATGCATAGAAGATGTAAGAATAAACTGTATATAGATAAATGTAATAAAAGTCAATGTCGATTCCCACAAAATTTAATAAATGAACTTATACAATTTTAACGTTTTCGGATTAACTATAACCTATCTTCAGACTAAAACCATATAAAAAAACAAAACTTACACGTGGACATCAACGACTGCATATATATATATATATATATATATATATATATAGTCGCAGTAAAAAACACTGCCTTGGATATTAAGTTCTCGTGAGTACATAATTCGTTGTATTTACAATATTTGTCTAATAATAAATAGCAGATGTTTGTAATGCATTTTTTTATTTACTCATTCTATAAGAAATAATATGATAATCTTAATTCAAACCGCAATATCATTGTTTGGATAAAAGCTAGGCTTGCCTTTCAGATACACTTAAATGGAGTTTCTTGACAGAATGAGCAGTTAACTTTTAATTATGTTTATCAGTTCACTCATTTACCATGAATATGGTTATACTTCAGAGATAATCTTCTTGGGATTGTATAACGGTTAACCACAGAGCATAACTTTTGGGTATGTTGGGGAGATGCCCGAAAGTCGACTGTCAAGGTTAACTTTTGGGTATGTCAGGAAGGTGTACAGAGGATGACTTTCAAGGTTAGCTTTTAGACATCTTTTATGGTTAACTAACAGGCGACTTTCAAGGTTAGCTTCTGGAGATCTTCTACCGTTAACCAAAAGATGGCTTCCAAGGTTAGCTTTTGGACATCTCTCTTTGTACATTGCTCATATATTCTGTGATGATAGTTTCATGTTTTAAGCTAGTTGATATTGTGCTATGATTTTTAATTACATAAGACAGTTATAATTAGCAAATGGTAATTAGTATGTGGCATATAATGACATAGCAAGTTTCTGACACTTTCAAAGTGGGGCAACTTTTTGAATAGCCGTACATAGCAATATATACTCATAACGTAATATGTATTTCTCCTAATTATGATCTGATTATCATTTTAGAAATGAACATACCTTAATTGTTTTCTATGGAGTTTTAAATACCTGATTAAGAGATAAGTTGTTGACAAAGTCATTAAAATCAAATATTTAAAAGTATTTTTTGGAAACTATGCCAAAAATGTAGCTAAACTTCAAGAAATGATTTTTTTTGGGCGATGCAGAACTTTTTAACACTACTGTATATTATCCATATATATGTTTATACATATTTTTTTGTTGTGTTTAATTTATTAGCAATCAGAATATGTTGCATTCTATGGGCTAATTTTAGGTTATTATGCATTTGAGCTCAAGACTTTATTGGATAGGACTCCCATGGGTGTCCTTGCATATTTAATTCGTCAGATCCTTTGGCCATTTCATCTAAAGTCGCCTATTGGGTGGATCTGCTGCAGTGGTTCCAAAGTTTCGTTTGGGTGACTTTCTAGGGTGTTTTGATGTTTTAGAGCGTACTATTTGATGATATCTTTCACATATGGAATCTTTAGATCGGCATGTATGGTGCGATTTGTCACATACCATGGTGCATTTGCATATTTCGTAGGATCTTTGACTGGAAGCGTTGTACAATGTCAAGATTGGAATTTCTGGCGCATCCCCATAGCTGGCATCCATATGTCCAGATTGGGCGGATTATGGTTTAATAAAGTAGAGTTTAATTCTGTAGCGTTAAGGGAGATTTTCTTCCAATAAGCCAATATAGCTTTCTTATCTTAATATCCATTTCTTTACACTTCTTGCTAATATGCGTTTTCCAGGTTAATCGCCTGTCGAGATGTAGACCCAAGTACTTCCCTTCTGTTGATTGTGGAATGGGTGTATTATTGAGAGTGACAGGTGGACATGTTGGACGTTTTGTTGTAAATGTGATGTGTGCTGATTTGTCTTCGTTAACCTTTATTCTCCATTTATCCAACCATATTTCAATTTTATTTAGGTGAGCTTGAAGCATCGCAGATGTTGTATTCGGATCTTTATTACAAGCAAGAATCGCCATATGATCGGTGAATGTGCTTATCATGGTGTCGTTGGAAGTTGGCCAGAGGTAAAGAGTAAATACAACATTGGACCTAGTACGTTACCCTGCGGTACACCTGCGTTTATTTGTTCAATCTGAGATAGATCGTTACCAATCTTAGTTTGAAAGCTAAATATATATATATATATATATATAAGTTAATTTTGCAGATCAGAATCCTTCTCGTAGATCGAGAATTATACCCATGCGTTGTACCAGGTGTTTAAATTGTGTTAGCAAAAAGTAACCTTCATTAAGTTGTTCCTGAAAACGTGTAGCTATAGAAATAGTTGTATTTATTTTAGGGCAAGATGTAAGCTTTCTCTTTTAGAGAAATCGAGCGTCGTGTTACAAAAGCCATTTCAAACGTTTGTATTTTAACAGAGGTACTGGACGGAAGGTGCTTACGAATTTTTTGGGTTAAATTAAATTAAACATTCATTTTCTGTTATAAACGGAGTGAGTTTAAATGAGTTATACATTTTCCATTTAGCGCCAAACTATTCAGCCTCCCTTACTCATCAAGATCAAAAGCTCTTTTTAACTAAAAGGATTAAAAATATATTCAAGTTAGGAAAATGAGTATAATTATAACCCAAAAAGAAGCGTCTTTTCCATTATAATATTAATTTTCAATTAAAAACTCATTTTAATGATATCGCGAATGAGTAAATTCGTGAACACACCTCAGGTTTTCACGGAAAATTTTTGCGTTGCTGTAGAAAGTTATGGCAGCAGAAGAAAACTCATAAACGCAGCTTGTTCATAGAAAATTTCAGTTTTTTAGTTTTTAGTGATCAAACCAAAATCAACGGATGAAACGTACCGTTGTTATTTTATTTATAGCAAAAATGTTCGTGCCACACTACGGGGGTGTTTTGGATAATCATCCGTAATAAAACATAACACGAAACCTTAATCAGTGGAAATCAGCAGTATATCAAAAATTAAAAAGTTTGAAGTAAATTTAAGCACGCATAAAATTGCACATTTGTGTAAGATATTTGAATGGTTTTCCATTACGCGTATTTAGTTTTATTAGGCTTGTGTAATTAGAACACCTTTATGAAATAATACCGGAAAGCGCGCGAATTTCATTTTTAATGATTGCAGTTTGAATAGTAGCATATAAAATGTGTTAAAAATAGATTTGTCTTATTAATGATTCTATACGTAAATATAATTAAACCTGAATCAAAAGTGAATCCGTTATCAATCACAATTAAAACTAAATTACCATGCACGACGAATTTTGTCCGGTTATTTATCTTTGTCATCAATCAATTATATAAAACAAAAAGGCATAAAATTCCAAAGAAGTTAAAAACACATTAAGGTTAGCAAAAAATTACCTAAGGTTAATAAAAGCTGGTTATACGGCAAAATTAAATATTCATTAGAAAAAAAAACACTTCCCTCTCTTGGCGCAGTTCGGCGGACAAATAATACTTGAAAAGTTGGTGTCGTCTCTAAAAGCTGTTTATATAGAAATTAGCAAAAGCCACCCTCGTTGAAGTCGTGACGTTTAACGCTGTGCTAATTTACACCTGCACCATCTACACCTAAACTAAAAACATCTCGGAAATGACATACGAAAATGAGAGTGAGTAAATCGAAAGGAGATATAGGGTAAGATAGGTGATACTTCCTATATAACATAATGAGAAAACGAAATAGGATCGTGTGATAAAGCGACATATATGTAAATGAATCTCGAGAAAATAGCTGGGCATAAAAGGGCATCATTGAACTTACGCGTTTGGATATGTGCGTCTCTGCCGGTGTGTATTCGCTAACAATGGGGTAAATTGAACGCAAAATTTTAATTCAGCCGCTTTGTAATTTTAAAGAATGTTTAACCCCCAAACGAATTTTACTTATTAGTTAGTATGCAAATTTCTAAAGCCTACTCTGCTACTTTAAAATATTATAAGCTCTTAGTAGGAATTTAAAATCGTTTTAGGAAAAAACGTCATTTACATTATCCTCTGCTTACCTTTTGCTTCAAAATTCTATTTTGGTGAACAAACATCCCAGTAACATAAATAAATTAAATAGAACTAAAAATTTCTCCAAGCATTTCATTTAAAACAGACTCTTTGAACGCCAGCTGCTTATACAGTATGATCCACAATACAATTTTACACAGTTTACTACAATTAGCTAAGTATAGCTCAGTTGCTATAGCAATTTTTTAGTCTACAACACAAAAATATTTACTTTGTAACTCAACCTCCAGAGGTATTTGGATCTTCTTAATAGTTCCTTAAAGTATTTTGAAGTATTGGACACCCTGAATAGATTCATTTCGTGTTATTTCAACGTGCTTAATAGAGCTACACAGGTTGCTTGGCTATTACTATATTATAATTTTTATTCCATATATGACAAATTCGCTCCTACAAATACAAAGAAGAAGAGGCAGTTTCATTGAACATACAAGGACCAAGAAGTTGCTATGCGGAAGAATTCCTGTAAACCAACTACAGCACACACACACACACATACACAGAATTTTTCTTTTTAGTATACATTGCCTATGTATACTTCTAAAAAAAACGCATCAATTACGCCTATTGTGTAGGCAACCAACTATACCGACAACTAAAAAACAGAAATAAACATCACGGTAGTGGTGAATTATTTGAGTATGAAGGTTATGTTGATGCAGTGTTTATATTAAATAAGTATTTCACCCTGTATATAGGACGCAAATGATGACTTATTTGTTAAATACAAAAATCGACAGGGTAATGTTTCTCTAAGGTCCGTGAACATTGTACTTCTTTGTATAACAAAAATACATCAGCGGCAAAGTGGTGTAATGGTCAACATAGGTGCCTTCCAAGCAGTTGATCCGGGTTCCATTCCCGGCCATCGCAAACTTTTTTTAATTATTATTTTTTGTTATAACTATTAATTATGATTTCTTCAACGGAGCATAAAATATTTCATTTCATTTCTTCGGTTAAAACGTGATTACTCTTAGTTCTTATTTTATGGGAATTTATTACGCATTCCTCTGATTTAAATTTTCTAACAATTGTTTGTATGGTTCGAATACAACGAATAGGTCTTTCTGGATATTTTAGTGAAAATAAGTCTCTCCCACTGCTTAAGCTGTTACCATTCTGATACCACATTAGAATTTCCACGTTTTCGTCTTTACTGTACATGGTTATATAAAAAACGTAAGAAGACACTAAATAAAGATTAATTTTATTTTTTAACATTGAATTAATTTGATTGTTTTGGTCACAGCATGGTTTAGTTGTCTGTATAGTTGGTTGCCTGCATAATAGGCGTAATTGACGGGTTCCTTTTAACAGTATACATAGGCAATGTATACTAAAAAGAAAAGTACGCTATATAATTCGATAACAGCGACTATTAACCACAGTATTAGAACTAGAACATACTATAATACATGGATCATATAATGCAGGATACACAGCTGTACCAGCTATAGATAACTTAAGAGAAAATGTGAGTACCCTTAAGAATCTAATGCTGCTACCAACCATTGAGCTGAATAGCACTTAGGATGATGGTCTGACAAATAACAGCGTTCAATCTAAATATAGAAGTTCGTAAACCGAAGGCTGGAAATATTAAAAAATATGTATTACGCGTACCACACGGTTTATTTTACAATAAAAAGATGTTATTGGAAGACAGCACATCAATAACAGGGTTAGACTAGAAATTAATTATAAAAAGTCAGTTTAACTTCTTGCAACTCAAAATTATATCATGTAACGCGTAGACACATTCTGCTCCTTTACACTATTGGTTCTTGTAAAATACCTTCCACAAAATTATTATACACTTAATTAAAAATCAAAATATTACAATTCAACAACGCTATAACGCAATATTACAATAAGTGTTCAAAAGAATCTGTGGTCTAATATGGCGGAGCTTGATTAACAGGCAAGCGAATGTTATTGGTTGTTATTTGAGCTTTAGAGTAGGAATATTTAATGGTGAAATCTTAATTTCCATTGATGGAGATTAATACCCGGATGCTTGAAAAAATACCAATGGCAAAACGTGCTTGCTTAGAAATCATTTCAAGTAACTGTAGATCGGCATGTCAAACTGCTTGATGAAACAGAAAGTGTAGTGCGGAAGAGTAATAGTAGACGACCATTGTACCATGTACCATGTACTTTAGGAATCGTAGAGCAGTGATACTGTGAAATTTACATTTTTTAATTCATATAATGTCAGCGGAAAACAATATATTAATCAAAATTAGCATGTGATCATCTTAAAGTTATACAAAAATATCTACAAAAGAGTTGGACGTAAGTAGTTTTGCGAGATTTACGATTATTCTGTAAAGCACTTCCACGAATCAACCCCCAAATGTTATTTTCCATTATGTTCTCATTATACTGTCCTTGGCAGGGGCGCTTCAATATATCCTGGTGGAAGTGCCCCCTTTGTTCCTCCGAATACATTTTCATATTTTGGCTCTATGGGATACCCTACCGTTCATTATGGTGTAGTGTTCACCAGCTTCACACACTTTTCGGCTTTGTAATTCCCCAGAAAATCCCAAACCACTGAGACGAAGCTGTTCGAAGTTGCTTTCTCTTTAGTAGTTAGCTTCTTGGCAAATTCGTTGCACTCCAAGATCTTCCTTGTCCAAGATTCAATGAAGACATAGGCTATGACATATCTCAGGCTTCTTCAGAAAGAAATCTTAAAGGTACTTGAACGCTGCGATTTTTTATCTGAAACTGCGTCAAATTGTTTCATAAGGTCCAATTTGATATGCTGTGATATCATGTTATGTCCATTTGATTTTTTTGTCACTCTGTCTGGATTGGATTGTATTGGATTATACTTTAATTGCTGCTTCATAGGAATTAAAATTCTATTTTAATTGCCATCTTCTTATGTCGATTACAGTTTTCGTTATATATTTTTTTAAGATTGAGTTATGTTGACAGTTCCTTTTGTAAGCCGAATTTGCCGATTAATGTGTTGTCTGCACCTGACCCAGGACGCGTTCTGCGAATTTACGTTTCAGATCTTTCTAGAACTATTTCATCATATTTCTCCGTGTGGTGTAATATTTTTGACCGGCGCATGTTCGGGGCGCGTTTAGGTCTTCAGTCAGTCCTCCATCTTCGTTGATTCCGGACTTCCCAAATTCCATCTTCGGGGGGCCGTAAATAAGTCGAGTGCTGCAGGGGCGGCTTGGGTTTTCGATGGGTGTCCATCATGTGTGATTTTCGTTTCGCTGTTTTACCGTGGGGTGAAAACAGAACAATCGACGAGTGTCGCATTTCTAAAAACACACTGAATTTTATCCCTGGAAAGGCAATTTATTATAAAGTTGCCGATCGCCTTTGGCGGATTAATATCGAGCCCAGTTCCTGCCCCCCTGATAGTACCGTCGGTGCGCCGAACGCATCGAAGTTTTGGCCCTTCATGTTGACTGCATTCGATCCAGTCTTCAAGGACGTGCCTACGGATTTTACCGCATTTTGTGAACGAAATTGTGCCTAACTCTCTATCCCATTCATCGCAAGCTAAGGTAAAGAACTAGTTTTTTTGTGCAAAATTGAACGTAATTGAATCTTTTTTTTGAAACAAGAAGCGACTCTAAGTCGTCGATTGTCTTTGTTTGCACTACTAATTGTAAAGAGTAATTTCTTTCATATTGTGTTATGCTTGTAAACTCGACGCCTCTGGCCACGTAGTTGTTTGAAGAAGGTAAATATCGTGCGGCAGCAGCGGCGGGTTTGTTTCTTGAACGTTCAAATCAATCGTTTGTAATATAGAACTATAAAAACGCCATTTGCCGTCATTGTATCGTCATTTCCAATAATGTATTTATATGTGATTTAAAATTAACTGCCTCTTTTATTATTGTGCATTCTGTATTTGTGTGTGCATGAATTTTGCAATCTTTATAAACAGAAGGGAGGCACAATAAAGTGAGTTCGATTCCCGTAAGCTGCTGGCTTCTCGGCCTTCCACAAGGACCTACAACCAGCTGGATTTGGAAGGTGGCGCCCACTAATTTTGACCTACTCTCTACACAACCAGGAAGATTTCCTCCCGTAAGCGATTTCCCCCCTATTCCTCTGAGCTAAGCTGCAGGCCTTTTTCCACCTATCCTGTTGCCGGTTGACGAAAAAGTTCGTTTGGCCCGTAACAACTTTCAGAAGCTTTAAGTTTTATACAGAAAAATTTCGATAACGTCACATAGCGAAGTAAATTGAATGGGGTTGATGTTTAAGTCAATTTTCAATTTCAACATCTGCTTTGCAAAAAAGATATTAACATAATAATGACATGTTTCAACATGTTTTACATGTACGTACTGTGGCCCTATTAGCCCTTTAGAGAGCATCGATAGTGAACATGGGTCCTAGGCCCTAAATTTCTGTGATATATTTTCACATGTATCACAGAGACATAGGTAGATGGTATTTCTTCCCTATTGACCTTTCCCAAGGTGCAGTACTGCAACTAGCTTTCAGCTGCTCATTCATATTAAAATAGAAGTAATTATCTAATAAACAATGATGTGGAAGTTAACAATCATCAAAGCGCACTTATTAAGTTGTTGATTTAACAGGAGCATTATCAACAATCTGTCCGTTGATTCATGTGAATTGTGAAGGGGTGCCGCTCCGCCCTGTTGAGTTACATTACATTTCTTAATAGCAGCAACTGATTGATGTGTGATTTTTTTGTTTCATGTTTTCATATGTGGCGTCGCTTATTTGCAACCCTCATCTTTTATTGGCGCCTGCATGGCTCAATTGCAACACTTTATCCCTACGGTAAGTATACAAGGGATATGTGAAACTTGGTTTCTGCGAAACAATTTTGTTTATTAGTTTAATAAAAACGCTTCTAATACTTTAATATACGTTATTTATCAGAAGGTCAAACAACAGCATATAAAATACGTTTCTCTATGATTTGAGTTAAATCTATAGATGGGGTCACTTCATTCATATTTATAAATAAACTGTACATATAATACGACAAACTTCATGCAAACCTGATATGAAATTCTAGTTTTCTAACCGTAATAGAAGTAGCTAATTACCATGAAAGTTTATATTTATCCATTTGAATAAACTCTAAACGAACTAATATTGTCTGTATGCAGAACCTTGTTTACTCGTATTAAGTGACGCAGATTTGGTTATAAACCTCATGTACGACTTTGAGCTCTATCCAGTTCTAATTTCAGGTCAGGTTTCAGTTGAAGCTCCAAGATTTTCAAGAATTTCGCAACAAAACCCGACATAATCTAATACTACTATGGTTGTGTATCACATAACTACATGTTCGGGAACGAAAACATCATTAAATCTCCATCAATTTCGTTTTTCCAGTACTGTGCGAGAGACGAATTCTATATTTAGATTCAAATATGCATATGGGTAAGCATTTCTCAAATACATCAAATAATATTTGATACGCGTTTAGATATTTGCTTTCGCTTGGGCGTATGACATGAATTCCTCGGTCAAAAACGGATATTAAATCCTAAAGCGCAAAACACTTTTTCGATTTGCGTTCAAGCTCACTTGATTTAAATGTCACTTAAGGCCTTATCCCTGGATATCTTTTGAAGCTTCGATCGTATTGTACAGATACAGAAATTCTGTTTGTGCCCTTTCTTTTGTGCTGTTATTCCGAAAACGGGTCGCAAAAGCTATAGATATGAATAAATATTGCTCAACCGTTATTTGCGAATTTAAATACAAACTCGTGCCAGTCAAGCATTTTTTAATGCCAGTCTTCTTGCGCCACAAAAGCCCCGAATATAGGTTTTTTCCTGTTTGGAGTTGTTTGTGTTCGAGGCAACGACTTTTTGTTATATTCATAATTTGTAATTGAGAGAAATGGATAATTAAGCATTAACTCTTTCTATTACGCCGTACTGGAACGTCATAATTTGCCTTAATTACTTCTCCAGGACTGCAGGAAATTACATTTCCACCGACTCGAACGACGTTAACGTGACGATATAGGGAAACCATGACGTCATCATAGCCTACCTTAACACATTAAGAGAAAAATATTGATTTCAATGCGATCTGCAATAATAATAAACCAATGCAAAAGTTTTTGAATACATATAATTGTAAGGAAGTTCCGATTACTTAATTTGTGATACAGAAGCGAAACCACTTTCTTGTTTTTCTTTATTTATTATTATAATTTATTTTAGACAATAGACGGATACAATGAGATTATTTAGTATAACTTCCGGTTTATAGAAAATGCTTAAAACTTTCTTATTTTTGTTATTTATATATTTTTCTTAGAAGGATTTACTCACTGTAAATTTTGTTATGAAAAATAGTAATGTGTGGATAGTTAACAATTTTAATGTTTACCAAGAACGTTTTCTGATTTTTTAGGTCCTGCGAGTCAAATGATTAAAACAATTCTTGTGGTAACGCCTGACTGCTTCCAAATAAAATAACAAGAAATTAATAATTATTTAGATATCAGAAAACCATTAAAGCATACTAACATAGGCAGATTTATATTTTATTCAGAATATGTTCAATTTATTTTTAACATAAAATCACTTATCTGATGCGAATAAATGTTTATAATGATACATCAATAATAACAATTTTTTTCTAGTTTCACTGCCAGCTGCACACATTGTACATGGCATGGGCGTAAGAACAACCAAACATAAAATCAACTCCTTTTGTGCTAGTGCTTTGGCTTCCTGCGTCCACATCTAGAATCTGTAAATCAGCTTCGGTTTTTGCATGAGTTTTTGCTTTTTTATCCAGAAGGTTGTTGGTGTAAAGCACTTTTGGACATTGCACTGTCGTGGTAGAAGTAGGTATGGCTAATTTAAATATCGGCCCTTGTAAAGTCTTCCGGTTGCTCGTGCACTGCCAATAGTTTCATCGTACGTCTAAACGATGTCTGTTAGATCCTTATTGGTAGAGTTAGTAATTGTAATATTAACAAAGCGGTAAGTTCACAATATTCGACCCTTGACAAAGCGTTCAGAGAGATTCTATTGAAGCAGTACTGGAAATTGCGTGTGTAGCCAGATAATGCTATGATTTTGGGCCAATTCGATATTCAAGTTATCTGTATCCTTAAAGTTTTTCTTTGTAGGTACGTTGTATTATTCCAATTTCTTTCAACTAATTATGTGATTAAAAAAAGTGTATCATAATTACATGCCATCTATCCTAATACAATGCACGCCGCTTATTGAAATCACGGATAACGTTATCATTCGGGTATTGTTATCACTTTCACGAGGAACGAGCCGGACCTATACGAGTACATAGGAAAATCTTTGTTTATTGTCATCATCACTTCGGTTGATGGTATCAATTTTTTCTTAGGATTGTTATCGTCCACGAGCAATAACCTTGTGTTGATGCATTTTATTTGTTTGTATTTTTAAGCTGGAGTGGCGCCGAACATCTCATTCATAATTTAACAGCCTGCAGATCGGTTGGCAGCAGCTAACTAAATTTTGTTTTAATTCTTATCAATAGCTGACGTAAAAGCAGACGTGATCTTAAAAAACAGTTTAGAACAGATGATAAGTTGCCGCGGCGACCGGGTGGCGCAGTGGGCGAGAGTCCGCTTCGCAACCGGTTGACCCTAGTTCGACTCCCGTTGTGGCCCGAATTTTAATTAATTCTGGAGCAGCGGGAGTGACTCGGTAGCATAGTTGGGGGGGTTTTACAAGGGTGGGGCATGTTAGACTCGTGCATAGCGTACACCGGGCGCTGATCCAGTTAGCGGGGGTGGATGAGAATCGTCGGAGTTGCCATGGCAACTCCACGATTCTTTAAAAAAAAAAAAAAAGATAAGTTGCCGGAAATAAGTCAGCGGAATGCAGCAGCACAATTAAACGTTTCGTAATCACTTTTGTGTAAAATAGAAAGAAGATTGCTGCCAAGAACAATGACAATTTAAACACTAAAAGACGTACTGGATTACTAATGTCCGTAAACATGATGTACATGTAGATGGCTCGCTGAAGCGTCAAAATACGAAAGAAATTGCGAAAACAGAAAAAGGAAGAGACGATTTGTTGCAACGGTAGGATGGTTTTACCATTTATTATTATTAGTCCATTATTGTTATCAGTCCCTCGAGTCCCGATGCAATCACATTAAAGGGAGTAAACTGTACTGTACTACAGATTTTGATTTTCTGCATAAAAAGATTATGTATAGTGAAACGATAATTGTCGAGTAAAGCCCGAAGGGACAGACCAGTCCACTTTAAAATGTATTCGGCGATTACCTACTAATTTTTCGTCATTTATTGTGTTTATTGTTTGTAAATTAGTAGCGGTAGTTCGCCATATTGTAGATCCTTTGTGTATGTGTCGCCTATGTACGCATAGAGAGAACAACAAGTCTGCTAATGAGATATTCGTTTTTCTAACGATGTTTTATACTCGATGGAGCATTCACCTTTAACCCCTAACTGCTGACATTGAGTTTGTGAGACTCCGCGCACTTTATTGTATCGTGTAACTCCCATCCCTAAGGGTAAAACTACACGGACGGATTTATCGCTGCGTGTTTTACGCTGCGAGTCCCACGCCCAAGTGTAATGCATAGTTTTAAATGTACTGAACTACACGAGCGTTAAACACGCGGCGTTTTGTGAGCGTGGACGGAAGCAACGCTGCATGCGACGCTAAATACGTCGGGCGGAGATAACGTCAAGAGTGCAACATATGGTTTTGTCTAGAAGTAAACTACACGACCGGCGTATTAAACGCTGATTACAGTCTCAGTCGAAATTAGCAATTCGTCGGTGGATCTGCGATCTGCAAATACTCGTGAAAGATGTTCGATACGGAAAGGTTCATAAGTGAAGTAGAGAAACACCCTGCTCTACTATTCACAGACATTTTAGACATTCGATAATAACAGAAGAACTTTTCAGGGTATTGTCTATGTTCATTAAATTTTAAATGAAATTGTCCTGTAGATAGTCTGCTCCGAAGAATGGGATGTATCCACCAACAACGGATTCTGTTTCGTTTGTTTCTTAAATGTAAATACACACTCATTGCAGCAATGCAACCTACTTGTACAACATCCATTATGCCACTGACTGTATTAATGACGATATCAACGCTCTCGTGTAGTCGCTAGACGCCGTGGCAGCGTGAAACACGCAGCGATAAATCCGTCCGTGTAGTTTTACCCTAATGGTTTGCGTATGGGCCGCGTTCAGTACCTTCCTAAGTTTCAGTATACTTGTATATACCAGTGGGGCAGTATTGGACTGTTTTCTACTATCAAGTTACGAGTATCAAGGAGTCTGTGTGACTCCATGTCAACGTGGATGTAACAAAAATAATTATATTTTTATGGCTAGTTTTCGACAATCCGTCAATGTTCTTGATCCAGATTTTGAGGAAGTATGTAACAAATGGTACAATGAAGTTGGCAGCGACTTTGAAGACGATGAAGACAGCTATCTTCCCAGTGATCATGGCCTCCAGCATCTTCCTGCACCTAACGATGTTGAAGAGAGACTTGAAGCAAGAAAATATTGTTATATCTGTTCAGCAAAAATACATAGAAAAACCTCCTCTGTATGTTTCCGCTGCAAAAAACCTATATGTTCACAGTGATCCAGAAAATGTTGTACTAACTGTAGCAACAACGATGTGTTGCGGGCCTATACCAAGTTTGGCAAAGATAGGTAGGTACAACATAAAAATAAAACACAAGTTTCGAAACCACCGCTTGTTTATTGTTGTATTGTCTGTCGTACTCTAATTTACAAAACACTGCATTTCGATAAGGTTAGTTCATCCCTACCATTAATTAACCAATCACATTTATTACCAAGTACATGCATAAAAAAAGTAACAATTAACAAAATCATAAATACATTTATGACAGCGCTTGTACTCGCTGCAGGGTAAACGCAATTTTACATGAATAGCGTAATATAAGCTATCAACGCATATTCTGCATTGGTATTAAAATATTGTACAATAAGTAAATAAAGGTTAAAGACTTCTCTACAGGAAGTTTAACATATTGTGCAATTAGCATTAATAAAAGGTTGACGACTTCTCAACACCTCCCCCATTAAATATCAAAATTGAACTCCGTGCAATTTTCACTCCTAGGTTTTGCCTTAGGCATTACAACTTCAGCATAAGGAGAGGTGCCAGAAGAATCTTGACAATTTTCGGTAGTAATTTCATTATTCAAATCTGAATTTGCGATATTATCAGTTGATTTGTTAATTTTTGATTTAGAAAAAATATTTTTACGATATATAAACGTATAAAAACATATGCATGCTACAACAATTATTAAAACGTATAAAACAGAATAATGATGAACGTCATGAATATTAAGTGGTTCAAGTTCGAAATGTTTTTCTTTATTTTTTAATTCCTCTAACTTAAGACTAATCTTATCTAATGAATGAAAATCGTCACATACAACTACACTTTGCTTTTCCAAATTTAAGATTGGAATCTTGTTTTGATATAAATCGAAGCTTATATCATCTTTAATATTAACCATTGGCATAAACGATGTAGTTATTTCACTCTCATATAAATTATGAGATGATAAAATAACAGAATCTGAATGAACCTTACATTTCGAATGAATTTTTAATAATCCTGTACGATACAGTAACAATGAAATAGGAGAATTATACTCTTTACATAGCAAATTAACATTTTCCTTAACAGGACTTACAAATAACCAAGAATTTTTAGCTGCAAGTTGAATCCATAAGGTTTTATTTAATTTCAATAAACGTACATCACAATTACGTGGTATCTCATTTACAACAGAAAATAATTTGGTTTCACAGTGATCATGTGAGTGAGCTAAAAATACTGGTTGAATTTGTTCACAGACATATTGACCTGAAATAAATTGCATACATTTATTAAGCTGAATTTCATTCATTAAAAAATAATGTTGTTTAACTTTGTCTATAACTACATAATTGGATTTTGGATATATAAAGGCATACGTATTATCGGATATCCAAGTAGGCAAACTAGTTAATTTAAACACATCATATGATCTACTTTCAATCAATGGTATTAACACTAAAAATGCTACACGATTATTAATATAGAATACATTTGTTTTAAAACTATTATAAACAATGTGGATATTACTCTCTGTTAAACTAATGGGAAAAGAAACATCTTTAGGTAACAGTACTTGAATTTTATTTAATTGTGCAATCAGTTCGTCTGGATTTATAACCAAAGGGTTTAGGATACCTTGTTGCGCATTTAAAACAACGTGTAAAAGATTATCGATGTTCATTTCATATTGTTCAATTATAAAAGTGAGCAAGGACACAACTTCCCCTAATAATGTAAACATTTTGTTTCTTTTATTTGCATCATCAATAGCGTTTCGCAGAACATCTGCATAAGTTCCTAAGTCTCTAATTTTACCATTTATAACTGTAAATTCGTTTTCAAATCTTTTAGTAATCGCATTAACTGTTTTGATAGTAGATTCAAAAATTGTAGTCTGATCCTTCATTAAATCCGTAACTTTTAGTTCATTATCGTGAAATTTCTGAATTTGACTGTCGTAATATTTAGCATCATCAGCGTCTAATGTTCCGAACAAGGATTTTGAAATGGTACCAACAATATCAAGCAATCCTCGTTTGGGTCTGTTGGTGTTGCCATTGTTCAGAATACTATGTACGATATTTAATTTACCATTCGCCTTTTGTAACGCATGGCTAGTAACCGAAATGAAATTTGGACATTCACTAGAATTGGTTAAAACCAAAATGTTAGAGCATATGTAATTTTAATTTTTATAATATTTCATAATAACTTCGTATTCGTTATGATAATTTTTGTAATCGAAATAAATTACAAATTTCCATTGATCGTTAAATAAATTCAATTCTCCCACCTGTTCATAATAAATACCCGAATTTGTAACATTAGCAATATTATAAAAAGTATTTTGGGATCTAACAAAGAGTACATAACTCACGAGTAAAAGAATCCGTAATAATAACCTGAAAAGAAGAAGAAAAATATAATTAATTTTCATGGAAAATCTTTAATCTATTTTTATGCACTTTTACGGGCTTATTTTTAATTAAAATAGTGACATTTACGTCGGAATCGACGCAAATTACATCATAGGGACCTGTCCATTTAGACATTAGTTTTCTGCATTTTCATTTATCTGTACTTTCTTCATGTAAAAGAACCCTATCACCAACATGAAGTTTGAATTTGTTCGAATTTACATCATAATAAGATTTAGAACGCATTTTGTTTTGTATTAAATTATCTCTAGCAATTTCGTGACAATGCTGGAGTCGTGATTTTAATTCGTAAAGATAATTGTCATAATTGTATAAAGGTTCAGGTTTCTTTAACAGGGTGGAGGGTAGGTCGGTTTTATACCCGTACAAGAGTTCAAAGGGGGTATAGTTTGTTGACGTATGAGGAGTAGTATTATAAGTAAATAACGCATAAGGGATCCACGTATCCCAATCTAATTGACTTTTATCTACATAATTCCTTAAATATTCCGCTAATGTTCTGTGACTACGTTCCAATCCGCCATTACTTTGCGGTCTGTATGCAGTAGTTTGAATTTTCTTTATTCTTAACAATTTACAAACGCTTTTAAATAGTTGACTTAAAAAATTTGATCCTTGGTCAGTTAACAAGGTTTGTGGAGTACCGTATTTGCAGATAATATGTGTTACAATTTTTTCAGCGATAGTTGAAGCTTCCTGATTAGG
>JABXWE010006554.1:0-12173 GCA_014611495.1 Limonius californicus | reverse complement strand
ACTTTTATTTATTTTATTTTATTTTATATATTATTTATTATAACTTTTAACTATTATGTCTGACAACTTAAATAAACGAAAGCGAGAACTCGTGGAGCGACTGATAGAGGACGAAGAAGAGGATGATGAAATAATGTTGCTACTTTCGTTAAAGAGGAATGAAATCGATTCATTATACACATCCAGAGTTGATGAGGGCAGCTATCAAATCCTGATAAAACGGCACTTAAATCTAAAGCAGCGCGACCATACTGCCTCCGGAGCGGCTCGGCGGCGTTGCCAAAATCGCGCTGTGGCCACGCCCCCCGGCCGCGCTGCACAGTCGGTTGCATCGGAAAGCGTTGCATACAAATCCGTTTTAGCGGTGCGCGCGACCACGGTCGCGGCTGCCGGGCCGTGACTGGCAGGTCGCGACTGCTTAGATCCGAATGCTACCTTAAGAGTTTACTTCATTTCTAATTTGTATGTACCTTTGATGCTCTTGTTGCGTTTTGATGCCTCTATATTTTAGGTACGCTTTCCGTTTTTGTTCTGCTAGAAGTTTTACCTCTTTTGTAAATCACAGTTTCATGTTTGGTCGTTTATTTAGGTCTACTTTTCGTTTTTCTAGAGCTTCCTCTGCTATCTTTATGATGTTGTTTTTAACTTTTTTTCAGGATTCTTCATCATTTTCTGGTGATATTGGGTTAATGTGTATTTTATTTTCTAATCTATTTTGATACAGTCTCATAGTGCTCTCGTCCATTATTGACTCCATGTTAAGTTTCTCGATTATGTTTGGTGCTTCTCTTTTTACTAACGGTAGTTTTATACGCATTTTGCATAACACGAGGTTATGCCCAGAGCCAACATCTGTTGATGCCAGCTTTCGAACATCTAGAATTTGTGGTAGTTGTATTGATCTGTTTGTAATTATATGGTCTATAACGCACTTCTGTCCGCGAGTATTCGACCAAGTGTATGTATGTTGTGGCTTATGGTTGAAAAAGGTGTTGTATAAGCGTAGTTCGTTATGGCAGCAAAACTCAGTTAATATTTCTCCATTTTTATTAGAGGCTTCTTCATTGAATCGCTGTTTAACACCCTGTGTAGTTTGATTTTCTACTCGGGCGTTTATGTCACCCATAATTATTATGATTATACATTTTTTTGGTAATTCGTCAAGCACTGATTGTAATTTACGATAATTCTCTAGTTTGGCTTCTTGGTTTATTGACATCTGGTGCATAAAGGGATATTACGTATATTAATTCGTTTTCAAATTCTAGTTCAACAGTTAAGATTCTGTCATTTATATAATTAATGTTACTAATATTCTGCTCAAGTTTTTCATGAATCATCACTCCTATACCTAACGTGGCTCTTTCTTCTTTTGTTTTCCACTGTATACCAATATGTAGTTTTGGTATCTAGAAGTTCCTTGACCTTTTTTCTTTGTTTCAGACAATGTACAAATGTCTAGTTATAGTTTGTTTATTTCTAATAGGATCTCTTGGTCCTTAGAATTCCAGGATCCAATATTCCAACAGGCAAATCTCCATAATATGTTCTTCTTATAACTTTTGCGTTTCCGTGAACTCGCATTGGTCGTCATCCTTTGGGTCCGTCCATCATCCGGCTATAAGTTTGTTGTAGGCCATGATGTTTGTGTTAAAGTTTGTTTTGTTCCAGAGCGTAATATCCTAATCGTGTTTCTGTAGAATTTTCATTTCGCAGCGGTTGTCATTGTATCAGTTCTGTGAGCTAATTTAAAGTTTTTCCAATTAGCTAACCTCGTCTATCAACCCTCCTCTTTTATCCGGGCTTGGGACCGACTACAACACCATTGGGCTACTCAGTCCACCCAATGGCGTTGCAGGCAGAGTCCAAAAAAGGTACTTTTCTTAAAAGTCATTCCTCAAATTTCTAACCCGTTGAGCGACGTCACAAACAAGATATCACCATTGAAACATGTACGTGTATCTAAATCAATTTAAGTATGTATCTAAAAACTGGTATTTAATATGCCACAGTCGAAGGTAACTGTACCAGTGTTGGGTGTGATACTTTTACACTGTTTAAAATCCCCCTTTGGCTTTATATTGTCTCAGTTAACATTTATGGTAAGATAATGTAGTTTTATTGGACTATTAAGGTATTTTAAAAGTTCTGTAAGATAATCTAGAACAAACTGATGAGTAAGAACGATTGCTACAGATATAGATAATAATACTAGGTTGTTGGATTATTTTTAAATTTGATTACAAGGAAATTAAAGTTTTTCTTAATTCTGCCTAATAACTACTTTCCAGTAATACCAGATTCCAAATGTAGAAGTAAACTAATGAAATTAATTTGGTTGTGTTTTCGTAATTTAAAAATATTAGGATCCCATCCAAGAAAAACAATATATTTAATAACGGTATAAATTTTGTAAGATAAATTTGATATAAACTTTTTAACAATGCAGGTTAATTTAGTGTAGAGTACCAAATCCCGGAAAAAATCACTGCTTAAGTATTCACCTGTGTATCACAAAATCCAAAGGTCTTCTCAACAATTTGTAGATAACAATATCACTGACCTTTGATTACATAGGTATTTGATGAATTTTGATAACATACTTTAATGCAATTTAATTTTTTATGCAAATGCTTTTCCTGACATCGTGCTTCGTTTTAACTAAATTTCTCAATAAACCGCACACGATATAAATATTAAAAATGTGGCCTTGACCGAGACGCATCTTTCCTAACATGAGATTAGATAGTTGGTTCAAATTGTATTTTGCTAACGCTGTAGGTAGGTGGTATCTAGCGTATGGTTCGTTCCATTAGTGCCAAATCATGTTTAAAGATGTTATCTTTTTCCAGTATTTAAACAAGTAGGTGTAAGTTTCATAGAACACATAAAGCCGTCACCAGCCAAGTTAGTGACCAGTTTAGTGAAAATTAAAGAAACTTAACTACAAGCTAATTGGATTTTGTAATGGTGCATTTAGTTACAACTTTGTAAATGTACCTGTGCGTATTACTACATAGTAGATACAAATCTTTCAGTGTCTATTCCTTTCCTTTTAG
Organism: Limonius californicus; assembly: GCA_014611495.1. NCBI lineage: Eukaryota > Metazoa > Arthropoda > Insecta > Coleoptera > Elateridae > Limonius > Limonius californicus. Next base: position 9,114 of record JABXWE010006554.1, on the reverse strand, counting down.
TGAATCATTTACTATAAGATTTAAAATTCATTATTAAATTGGGTACGCCTGTTCTATATAAACTTCTGATAAAGAAATATAGATAAAATATAAGACGTGTTACCTTACTTCGATAACGGCGTGTAATATATTTAATCTTTCAGAAATTGTATCTGTGAGTTGACCATGTTTGGGAAAGTAATACCTTAAAGAAATTAGTGATGGATTCAGGCCTAACCCATAAGAAAAACCCCAACCCACGAGAAAATGCAAATATTTTTTCGATTATCACATTCTTGTAAGTGCTTTCATGTTTTGTCTTACTAATTAATTTGTTTTTGCGTAATATCTTGTTGAAATTAAAATTTAGTTTTAAAAATTATAAAGTAATTTTAAGAATATTATATGTCCAAATGTTTTTCTATTAATTATACCTAGAGAAACTTTCTTGCAATTGTGGGGAGTTCCAAATATTTTTAGCTTTTCTAAGTTAGAGAAACAACAGAGTAATGAAATATTGCATTTTTCAAGGTAATATTCATTAATGCTTACAATTAGACTCTTTTGGTGACGAGTTCCTGATTTAAAACAAGTAATATACCTTGAGACTCAATATACTCATTTATTGCTCCTTACATTTCAGTATTCTTTGGAAATCTTGTTCCCCTTAATCGCCATTTTGGATTTTTAAAACATTTTGAATCGATAGGGTTTAGAATAGGGCTATAGGGTGGCTGATTGGCCTCGAAAAAGGAACATTTACGAACGGTGCACCTGCAACTTTAGACTTGTGCGAGAAGGCGTTGTCATGAAGTAGTACTACTCGGACCGTCAACTAAGCGCGCCCTTTCTTCTTAATTTTTCACGCATTTTACAAATCATGTTGTCGTCATAATCAAGTGATTGTGGCTTTTGGCCGCATATAATCAATTAAAAGAATTATTTCAATAGCCCAACAAATTGACATCATTATTTTTCCTGTAGATGGTTGCAAACGAAATTTGTTCGATTACTCTATGTTTTCATTGTATGTATTCTTGTTTGGTTTTTAAAGCACAGATGAATGCAGTATACAAAATTGTCATTACCATTTAGTAGTGCAAGATTTCCCATGAAACATTCTACTGGTTTTTCCTTATGAAAATAGAAAGGTTTTTCGGCACCTACGTTACAAACACCTTTGACCGATGAAGATGTTTATACAGATATTGTTCATCTGTGCCAGAAGAAACAGAATTTCCTGCAGCTATTTCTAGTACTAGGGCGATTAGCAAGAATCATTTTCTCACCACAATGTTTTCATCCGTGGTCACTTCTATCGGTTTTCTTGACTTGCGTTCATTTTTCGTAGATTATCTTTCTCGATAAATCTTTGCTGTCCTAAGTTTTACCTGCGTGTGAGAGATTACGTTCGTATGAGAGATTTGTTTAAATGTTCTAATTCCGGTTGATCGTTGATGTCTGTTTCCGCGGCGCGTCTGAGTTAGCTCGCTCGTAGGGGAACAGCTAAATGCATAATATAAAACTAAATAATAAACACTGCACCTCGCCCGCCGGGTCAATCACGGTATCTACCTTGAAAATAATCATTATACACAAGTTTCGTCTTTTTAAATTTATTTAAGTGGGGCATTAGTGTCGTTAATACTCGTTACGTTAATATATTCTAACAACTCATAATTCAGATATCAATGCGGAGGAAATATTTTAAGTAGAGGAAAGTTATGGCGATGTAATTTGTTCTTTTTTAAAATTAAGTTGCGATGTCGATTATTTAGTTTAGGTACGTGAACTATATTTAGGGTATATTTCAACATAGGAAAATACCCTTGGACAAACAATATATGGCAAAGTTACTGTTGTTATGACAGGTTTGATTAGTAACTGATAACATTGTTACAATTCTAAAAACTCGTACTTATGCTTCGCAATTTAAATGCATCTGTTTTTTTACTAAAAGTTGGTATAACTTCAAAGAGTCTTTTGGTCTTTAACGATTTCATCATTTAGATATATTTTCCTACGTGACAATATTGTCTAATAAACAATTTCCAATGAACAAGTGTTTTAATGATATCTATTAGGTATAATATTTGTGTCAAATAATTAAGTTTGCTGTTTCTGCAATAATAATATGTTTTTTTTATAGTTACACTATTCCTACCTTCATCCAAGGTTATAAGAAAGAGTTGGAAATCTGCGATCTTTATGAAACATTGTCTCAACATAAATCAAGTACATTAGGTGATAGACTTGAAGCGCAATGGGAATCAGAACAAGAAGAAGCCGCAAAAAAGAATAAAGAACCATCACTGAGAAGTGCTCTAATACGCACATTTGGCCTCGAATTTCTCATGTATGGTGTAATAGTTGCCATTAATGAAATTTTTGTTAAGTAAGTAACATTATGTTAAATAGTTACATTTCAATCAATACAAATATTATTATAATAATGGCTGGTAATACTGTTTCCTAACTCTTAGGATAGCTCAACCAATATTTCTAGGAAGGTTAATTTCCTACTACATACCTAATCAGCAAACAATGTCTGAAGGAGCTGCATATTTATATGCAGGAGGGGTTGTTGCTTGTTCGCTAGTAAGTGTATTTTTTACTCACCCATATATGATGAGTGTTTTGCATGTCGGCATGAAAATGAGAGTGGCTTGTTGCTCTCTTATATATCGAAAATCTCTGAAGCTCAGCAAAACCGCCTTAGGACAGACTACTGCTGGACAAGTTGTGAATTTGCTCTCCAACGATGTTAATCGTTTTGATACCGCCGTGATATTCGCCCACCAACTATGGATCGCCCCTATTGGTGGTTGTCTTATTACATACTTAATGTATCAAGAAGTAGGGATTTCCGCTGTATATGGTGTAATATTTTTGTTGCTATTTATTCCATTACAATGTGAGTATACCGCGTTTTAACTGTAAAACTGAAACTTTCCTTATGCTCATTTAACGTTGTAGTTTTTTTGGGAAAGAGAGCAGCGGTGCTTCGTTTAAGAACAGCTCTTAGAACTGACGAAAGGGTCCGACTTATGAATGAAATAATATCAGGAATTCAAGTTATTAAAATGTATACATGGGAAAAACCATTTACTAAGCTTGTGGCACTAGCTCGAAGGTACGTCATCAGATTTTACTATCTAATCATTAACCAAGTAAATATCTTCTGATTTAGGTACGAGATAAAATCAATAAGGTCGGTTTCATACATCAGAGGTGTAATTCTGTCATTTATTATGTTTACCACACGTGTTTCATTATTTGTTAGCATTTTATCCTATTTATTATATGGTTACGATATCGACGCAACGAAAGTATTTACATTAACTTCGTTTTATAATATATTGAGACAGTCGATGACTGTATATTTCCCTCAGGGTGTTGCTCAAATTGCTGAAGCAAACGTTTCCATCACAAGATTAAGCAAATTTTTATTATACGATGAAACACAGTTGGCGAAAGAACTTAAAGATGGCCAAGAGGTAACTAATAAAGTTGCTGAAAATGGACTCAGCAAACAAACTGAAGTTTCTCATAACTTCAACAAAGAATATGCTGTTACAATTGAGAAAGCAACTGCTAAATGGGCAGAATCTTCGACAGAAAACACACTTACCCATTTAAACATAAACGTCAAGCGTGGTGGATTGGTGGCTGTAATTGGCCCTGTTGGAAGCGGCAAAACCAGCTTACTCCATGCAATTTTAAAGGAATTACCTTTGATTACGGGAACCTTAAATGTAGATGGAGTTATAAGTTATGCGTCTCAGGAACCATGGTTGTTTACTGGTAGTGTGCAGCAAAATATTTTGTTCGGCCAAGAAATGAACAAACTCCGTTTTAAAACGGTCGTTAAAAAGTGCGCACTGGAACGAGATTTTAAACTGCTTCCTCACGGCGATAAAACCATTGTTGGAGAAAGGGGAATTTCCTTAAGTGGAGGTCAGAGAGCCAGAATAAACCTAGCCAGGGCTGTTTACAAGGAAGCCGATATATATTTGTTAGACGATCCTCTATCAGCTGTTGACACACATGTTGGAGCACAACTCTTTGAAGAATGTATTCAGGGATATTTACAACAAAAAACTGTGATTCTAATCACTCATCAACTGCAGTACCTGAAAGATGTTGACCACATTATTATTCTTGATAATGGAGTGCTAAAAGCTCAAGGTAATTTCACTGAGCTTCAAACATCGGGACTAGATTTTGCTAAACTGCTAAACAGCGAGCCAGAAACGGCTGATGAAGAAAAACTTGAACCTTCTTTGAAAAAGCAGCCTTCTCTACGAAGAGGAGTGTCGGTATGCAGTAATGCGTCCTCCGTGGAAGAGAGTGGTTTGGATATACCAAAAGAAGTTGAAGAACAGAAGACCAGCGGTTCTATTGGCGGTTACGTTTACAAGGCTTATTTATCTGCTGGTGCTAATTGTTGCGTTGTTATTGTAGTCCTGATGTTGTTCGTAATAACGCAAGTGGTTGCCAGTGCAGGAGACTATTTCATTACATTTTGGTAAGTTTACGTATATCATTTTCATACAGTTATACATATAATATAGCCTTCGGTGTTATTCGCAACGCAAGCTAAAACTAAATGCAGTAAACACAATAACATAGATAGATCTGTACTAGGAACGTGCTGTATACAGGGTGTTTAGAACCGATAATTTACCCACGTATAGTATAGATCAAACCAAAGAAAAAAAATCTTAATTAACGTGTGCTCGCAAACCAACTGCTTTAGAGATGGGGTCGATTTTGTATTTTGATCAACAAACAGCAGTAGTAGGTTTTTCATGAAAAACAAAATTTAAGTTATTATGACTATTTGTTTACCGTACACAGTTGTATCCCGTACCATATCCAGCGAGTGCAAGCCCTAACGCTTCTGCATTTGCTTCGCGAATGGTGTATTTAGATTCATATTGAGAAAAGTTGCAGAAAATCCAAACTTTGCTGGTAAATTTAATTTACCGATGAAGCTGCTGTTACGAAGAACCGTATCATTAATCTACATAAAAATCATGTTTGGGCAAACGAAAATTCTCACGCTGTTGTCGAGTGAAGACATCAGCATAGATTTTCGTTATATGTTTCGCTGGGTACCTCAGAAGATCGTCTAGTAGGGCTAGTATTTTTATCAAATCGTTTGACTGGTGAATTGTATCTTGACTTCTTGAATAACACTTATCTCCCACTATTGGAAGACGTTCTCCTGAATGATAGGGTTCACCTGTGGTTTATGCGCGATAGAGTTCCTCTATATTTTTCAATTAATGTCGGAGAATATGGTTTTAGGACAACTACGCTTTGGATAAAAACCCACTGCACATAACCCCTGGAAATAAACCTGCATACAATAACCCTCCGTTTAAGAAACCCCCGGACATTAAGCCCCGTATAATAATAAAAAAGATAAAAATTTTTTAACACAGCAAACAATGGATACAAAAATGTATTTGACAAAAAAGTTTTAAAATAAATTTAACAAAATTTATTTGACAGCAAAATATGGATACAAATTTAAAATTATACAACACCTAATAGTGGTAGGGAGAAAAATTAGTTACTTATAAAATATTGAAATCTCTAACAGAAAATGTATTTTATTATTATTATTTAAAATTATAATAAAACCTAAGATACATTTCAGAAAAGACCAAGAGAAAAATTTATTCATTTAAAATATTGAAATCTTTTACCGAAAATGCAGTATATTATTATTAATTATGCATTAATACTTAGAAAGAAATGTAAGAATCTACACATTCCAGATTAATTGTCTGGGATTTCTTGCTCGGGGGGAGGTTAGACGGGGAATTTTATGGAGGTTTCCCAAGCAGGGGGTTATTTTATGGGAGGTTATTGTACGGGGGTTACTGACGTAGGTTAACGTCCAGGGGGTTTTTGTCCAGGGGGTAATTGTCTTGTTACCGAGAATACCTAAACCTAACTTACACCAACAAATGGATAGGACAAGCGGTCAACTGCAAGGTTATATAGATTGCATGATTTTGACTCGGTAGACCGTTGTTTTGAGCAAGTGTTATATTTATTTATCCGTTAATGCCTTTACTGTTCCTTTTTCACAATATTGCAATGCAATTCATTGATGAAAATACAAAATCGCCTTTTCTTTGAAACAGTTGTTTTTGCGGAAATACGCTGATTAAGACTTTTCTGTTTGGTTATATAAGCACCATTCGTGGGTAAATTAGCCGATCTATTTTTTAAAGAATTATGTAATGACCCTTCTTTGGGTCAGGTTCGATTAGTTCAAATAAATAATCATTTTAAACATAACAAAGATTTATTAATAAAAGGGACAGCATTACATGCTGCACTTTACAATCATTATTACTCTATCTTATACTAACTACAAGCATTTATATATATTAAAAGGAATTAAGAAATAATGACATACTTAATAATGCACATATCAGCAATGCTGACTCGATACTCCTAGTTATTACCTAGAATGTACACTAAATAGTTGAGTAATTGAGTCCGCATGCTTTAGGTAACATTGCTTATTTAATTAGGTTACTACACAACTAGTATACTATTTTTATAATATAGGAGCTACACCGGTACAAAACAGAAAAATTCAAGCATTCAATGCAGATTTTCATAAATAAAAACAATGCAATGGGAAAACGAAAAAATAATTAACAATTTTTTTACAGAGAGAAAATAAACTGTGAATTCTATTACAAACAAGTAATTTAGAAATAATTTTCTTTAATCAAAATTTAGTTTTACTTAACAAAAAAAAGGGTGGTTATTTTCGATATTCATATACTAGATATTTTAAAGTATAAACCTATTATTTTCTTTTCCTTTTTAATTATCTGGCTTTATATATTTATTTCTTCTGATATATGTATGTGCTTTCCACTGGGTACTTGCACGCAGTTGCATCCCCACAGCATGTTGATGCTATTGTACTGCGCCGAGTGAACGGGAGAATGCAATAAATGTATTACACCCCAAAACGAAAAAAAAAATGTTATATTAAAATATTAAAATAACGTAAGAATGTCAGAAACATGTCAGAAAAACCGTTTGGTTGTTTTTCCTCTATAATATTACCAACAAATGATTTATAAAAATTGCTTTACATAACCAACGTGGTTCAATTTTTAATTAATTTTTTAAATTTATGTTTCTTAAGCCCCCCAGTTAAATACTCATCTTATACTTGAAACTGCAGTATGGAAAGAGTCTGCTTTATTTCTATTCTACAGAAGTAAGATAAACGGTTAATAAGAATCAGCATCAAATCAGAAAGTGGTAACAAGATGTATTTTGCGGTGGAATTACTAATTAATTTGCAAATATTTATAAAGACTTGGTTTGCAAGAATACGAATTTTTCATTAGCTTTACAATCCTAAATAGTTAACATAGAGGTCAGATTCGTTAACCTTTACTTAGGCAATAATTTTTAACCTACACTATTATTAGTATTATGGAAACAATATTTTGGTGTTAACTAAGTTTGCGACATCCAGTTTGCAGGTCAACCGTATTATGTTTTATGTTATAATGGTTAATACGCAACATACCTTCTTGTAATTCTTTATTTTAACATTTCTATTTGAAATAGAATATACCGAAATCGTGACCTTGTAATATTGCATTCTAAACTCTGATGGTACAAAATTTTAATATTAAGATTTTCGACTTAGGATTTTACGAAGAACATCGTCGCGTGTAGCTCTTTCGTCCATTTATATATACCCTGTATAACTGTTCCATATAGACATTAAGGGTGGTGATATACTAGCGATTTATTCGCAGAAACGCGACATACACTTTGAATGTACAACGACACATTGAGCGAGTTTTCCGCAATCGTTCGCTTGCAGACACATCTTGTTGCGTTCGAACCGCCAATTCGCGGTAACACAACACATTGTATTGTACAGTGGTGTGAAAAAGTTCTGCATCAGTTTCACAAAAAAGATAAATTGCAGTTTAACATAGTTTGTAGTTGAAAATACACGTTATCATTAACTAGGTATGAAATGATACAAAACAGTTCTTCTTATCGTACAAACAAAGATGTACCTTGCATTTACTACACAATATTCTACTTTTACCGCTGCATCCATGTAGCTTGCATGGTTGTCTACCGTTTGAATGCTTTGGCCAATGGCCAACAATGTCCTTTTGAACATCTACAGTTGGAATGGGTTCTTGGCGATTCCTTTTTGTTTGCTGTTCTTCTACATTTGAACTTGGACGGCCCCTTTTCTTTGCTTTTGTGTGCCAATTGCACATAAAGTTTTTGCTAGTTCCAATCTAAAATTGTATAAGGCATTTCAGCATAATCCTGATGGTGTTCTGATATTTTTCGGTATAGCAACCAGGAGTTGCAGATGGCTCCATCGACCATATGAAAAAATAAGCGATGATACTATTTCTCTAAGTCGACTCCCGCCCATATGTCGATTATAAACTTTTACAATATCTGGACAATCAATGTCCTTTTTAGATTTCTCTGTTCTTTAACACCTTTTGGCTATATGGGTTGGTTTAGCCCCTGCATAGGTAGATACTAGTGTGACTGTTTTGCTGTCAAACGATTGAACAGCATTTATGTCTAGTGTCTACAGCATTATGAACAGCAACCTTTTGCAAATGGGACCCTCTTCCCATTGATTTATAATCCTTCTCACTCAAAAATTTGCAGCCCAGCAACCTGTCAACCCTTGCAGTTGCCACTGAGTGGAATGTAGGGGTCCTGGTCACATCGCCGAATTTTCAGATCGCCGAAACGATATTTTGAATATTTAAATCGCCGAAAGCGTTCACATCGCCGAATGCATGACAATGATCATTTCGCCGAACGTGATCAGAACGCCGAAAAGTGTGAAGCAAGAAATGCCATACGTCGGCGATGCGGAACAATTAGGAATTGTTCACATCGCCGAACGGCGTTAGAACGCCGAAATAGTCTTGTGATCACATCGCCGGACGTGGTCATATCGCCGAAAATATCCTGTGATCACATCGCCGAAAGTATTCATATCGGCGAAAAATTTCTGTGATCACATCGCCGAACGTGGTCATATCGCCGAAAAAATTACACTTACTTGTGACTGACAATATTCGA
>JABXWE010006553.1:0-20269 GCA_014611495.1 Limonius californicus | reverse complement strand
ATAACGTTCACCAGGACGTCTGTAGATACGTAGACGGCCATCACAACGAGTTAGGCGGAATCGGGACTCATCTGTGAAGAGTACTCGTCTCCAGTGTCGGAGTTGCCAATCGATATGCTCACGAGCAAATCTAATTCGGGCTGATTTGTGATACCGTGTTAAACGGGGCTTTCGTGCAGGTCTTCTAGGTATCAAGTTCGCTTCTCGTAACCTTTTTCTTACTGTCTGATCACAAATCTGTACACCATGCGCAATTCTGAGCGTGTTTAAAAGATCTTTAGCTGTAGCGGTCTGATCACGTAAGGAAGATAAAACAATATATCGATCTTCAATTCCGCTAGTTTTTCGTTTTCGCCCTTGCCCAGCTCTCCTTGCATATTGACCTGTCTCTCTAAACCGATTCCAAGCGCGATGAACGACGGATGGACTAATTTGAAGATGTCTAGCAACATTTCTGAAGGATTGACCATTTTGGATAAGAGCAACTGCCCGAGCGACTTCTACTTCTGTAAGATGTCTCATTTTAACGGCACATTAACAAAATTGACATTTCTATGCATTTGTTAATGCTATGACGCCTTTACATCAGAGTGCACAATAGGGTGGAGTAGTAATTTCACTTTGTTTTATGACGTCATTTTACATTATCAAGTGTACCTTAAAAGAAACTAAAGATACCAAGACGTTTTTGTTATTTGCTTTAGCTTAAAGATATTTCTACATAAGTGTTATTGTTTCATTTTGATGACGTTATATATTAAAAAGTTACAGAGCTACAGAAAAGTGTTCCCCTAATTTATTTGAGCAGTGTATAATCAAATATGAAACATCCACATTGGAAATGTTGTCAGTATTCCAATTCACAAACAGACAATTTAAATCCATCAAATTACCGACCCATATCAGTTATATGCACTATGTGCGAAATCCAACAGAAAATTGTATCAAAAAGATTAATGCGGCTTCTCGAAAACAAAAATCTGTTAAGCAGTACCCAGAGTGGTTTCCGAGAGAACAGATCAACCCAGGATCAACTAATAATTATCGAAAGTGAAATACATGAAGCTCTAGCTAACAAGTAGGACGTGATAGCATTTAGCCTAGACATCAATAAAGCATATGATAGGATTTGGAGAAATAAAATAATAGCATCATTACAGAATTGGAGCCTAGAAGGAAATATGCTCTCTTGTTAACAACTTTGTAAACAAACGTTTATTTAGAGTTAGAATTAATGGAATACTATCGAATCCTAAATTAATACAGAATGGAGCGCCGCAGGGATCTGTTCTAAGCGTTGCTCTATTCCTAATAAAGCAACGTTGAGTGCCCATGACTTTTCTGCAGAGGAAATTATCTTTCTCCAATACAACGTCACCTCCAAAGTTCGCTAGACAATCTTTCGACATGAAGTAAACATAATGGGTTAACGTCGTCGCTGACTAAATGCAAGTGTATAATATTTACTAGAAAGCGCAACGTAACTCCAATTACACGGATACGTACTAGAATATGTTTAAGCAATTAAAACCTCTAGGAATTATGATCGACCATAAGATAACTTGGAAAGACAATATATACAAACAAAAATTAATGCAACAAACGATTGAACATATTAAAAGTGCTATGAAGATATAAAAATTCTATTATTAGATCAAAAATTGATTATGGAGCGATTGTCTATGCTTCCGCCAAACAAAATGCGCTAAAATTGCTTGATCCAATGCATAATACTGCATACAGAATTGCTACCAGAGCATACAGATCTAGCCCCATTAAAGCCCTACAATGAATAACTGGGCAAATGACACTCACAATGAGGCATGAACAACAAGCACTACTTCATGCTGCTACAATAGCAGAAGATCCCGCACACACAGTAACTTTCTCTAACCGTTTCCAAAACATATTTTCGTTAAATCTTAATGTAGACCTTCCCTTTTATGAAAGATTAAATCGATCCCTGAACAAATATAACATATCGTACCCCATAGCGAATACTTTGCGTAATGGTAATACACCTTCATGGTCTCTAAAATCTAGCACAAGTAAGTTAGATTTGGTAAAATTTGATAAAGTCGAATCATCTTCTTGCTTGTATAAAGCGGCTTCCAAAACGAATCTAGAAGGGAAGCAGCTGTAGTCACCCTAAAATAGTTTTTTTAGAACGAGTGTCTTCACCGGTGAAGTATATGCTCTCATGAAAGCTGGAATTCATCTCCAATACTGTTCAATCCAGCTACATAATAATCCCTGACTCCAGGAGCGCACTTGTGGCAATAAAAAACATATATTGTACCCCTAACTTAATCCAGAGCATACAACTTCAGAACCAAGTCTTAAACTCCACCAAATGAATGACTTTCGCATGTTGAAATTGAAGGTAACGACATGGCAGAATACAAAACAAGCAATACACAGTAATGATACCACTGTATACCCAGGTAATAAAGTAGGGCTGGAAAATTCCAGCAAAAGCTGAAATTAGAAACAGGATCAGACAAGAAGGGACAGAATTGGTAAACAACAAATTGTGTTGTATTTTAAATGATCCCCTCGTATCCCATGGGCAACACATCCTCGGTAAAAGAAACAATATTATCTTAACAAGACTAAGTATTGGACACACACGGATAACCAATCCCTTCCACCAATATGTAAAGTGTGCCAAACAGTAGTTGCAGTGCTTTAAAAAATATGATTGAGAATATTCTGACGCTAAAATTAAAATCCGAACACAGTTCACCTTGCAGTATGGTATCCTACTATTAATATATTTTTAAAACGTTATAACATTAAAAGCTTCACAGCTGTGGTTTTTCAAAAATTGGTTACTCAATCTCTATATTAATACCGATTAACCAGACGTTTGTTCAAATACGTTCGTTTGATGATGTGAAGTCATTCAAATAACACGGACATCAAAAGTACTAAAGAATAACACAGGTTGACAAATATTGAAGGTCTTTATTAAGTGCCGACTTTAACAAAAATGATATTAAAATCACAATGGCAACTTTATCCTAAAATGGATTCCCCATTTCATAAAAGAGGTGCAATGAGTATATTTTTCCAGCTACGCACCCATGATCTGCGCACCATAAGGTCGTGCTCTACAGAGAGATGACAATATAACCACTAACATAAATAATCTACGTAATTAGTTCCTGACCCAACGACGTAGCAAAATTCACAACCAATAGCGTACCTGCAATCGTATAGAGTCATCTAGCATTAAGTATTTACTTTCTACTTTTTTTGCAAGCATTACAACTACGCATCGTGCAATGAAAAGTAAAACTTAGTCAATAAATAACCTTTTCTCACTTTAACTAACTCGTCGTTATTTATTTGGGTTTCTGAATTATTTTGTGACGTACTCTGTGAATTTTTGAAATATGATATCATGTTAGTTTATTCAATATACCACTTACTTATTGAGGATACCCGATATACGTTAGGAAATTAATTGCTTTTCGCTTAATATTTTTGGTTTCAATTTTTTACTTACTTGGCATGTAGTATTTTTTTTAAGAATCAACAAACATATATATTTTAGGTTTGTTAAAAATACCACTAGCCACGCAAAACCTGACATCACTGAGTATATCAACTCCTAGGATTATATAAAAGGTACTTTGAAAGCAAAACTTCTAAAAAAGCTAGTCTAAATAACAATGTATTGGACGGGCGATCACCGTCGATCATTTGGATAACGAAACACTATTAACCAAAATAATCATCGGTAAAGGAAAAACCTTGAAGCTGGGAAAATCCAATGCAGAATGCAAACGTTTAGTGTGTCATATCAAGAATTTCTGCGTATCGGTTATCTATGCAGGTCTGGGTTGCATGAGTCAATTTGCAAGAAAACGTTAAGAAAGATAAGGACAAGCAGCAAAATATTTTCTGATTTTTTCTCTTCGCCGGACTCGCAAATCAGATATTTTATCACAATCTAAACAAAACAGATTAGCCTTAATATTGTGATTCATCTGGAATCACAGTTGCAAGTTAGTATACACGTGAAAATGTTCAGTTTCAGTGCAATTCTGTTTTTCTGTGCCATACTAAGAGTTGAAAATTATCCAAATAAAGGTAAGAAAAATAATAGCGCCCACAAATAAAGAAAACTTAATATTCAAATATTTTGCAGGATACAACTGTCCGGAATTCGATAGAAATTTGTGCACAGAAAGTCCTTCTTATGAAAATCAAGACATGTTCCAGTGTAATTTTGATTACAACTGCGGCTATGGGTATAAATGCTGCAACCACTGCAGATATGGTTACAAAGTTTGCTCGGATATTGGTTTAAAAAAACATACAAGTGATAACTATGATTATCTAAACGATAAGTACTGTCCTGTGCCAAAATCGTATGTAACACCCTCAAAATATGATTTTAAATATTACTGTTCATGTGATGGGGTCTGCCCGTTTGGGTCTAAATGCTGCAGAAGTAGCTTGTACACGCACAAAGTATGCGTTACACCAATTGATAAAGACGGTAACGAAATCATTCCACCGCCCACAACTTTAAGATTTTTTAGAACTTCCCTAATGAAAGAATCCAGTAGTTTGGTTAATGAATATACCAAAGAAAACATGTTATATAATACAAAAAGACCCATTCAAATTAGTAGTTCCGGAGATGGATTTTATGATGATGATGATGATGAAGATGATGACGACGATTATGGATCGGGCAGTGGTAATGATGAAGCAATAATTCAAACAACAGGTTCAAAACATGCAACTGAAAAAAATTTTCAAATCTTTGGTATCAGAGAAAGCAGGATACATACAACACAAAAATCTATTAAATTTAGTAGCTCTGGAGACGAGTTTTCCGATGACGATAATAGTGATGATAATGACAGTGAATCAGGCAGTGGTGATGCTGTTAAGATTGTAATTCAAACAACACCTTCTTCACCCCTTCACACAACTGCAGCAAATTTTCAACTTTTTAGCACCAGTATTAACCAAGAAAATACGTTACATAAAACAGTAAGTCCAATTGAATACAGTAGTTCTGGAGATGGATTTTCTGACGATGATGGTGCTGATGACGAGTTTCCTGAATCTGGTAGTGGTAATTCTGCTGATGATATAATCCAAACGAAACCTTTTCCACCAATTCATATATCTTCGCAATACACAACTCAATCATCGTCTCCACGGTTTAGCACCACTATCACCAAAGAAATCGGGTTATATAAACCGCTAAGGACTACTGGATTTAGTAATTCTGGAGATGGAATTTCTGACGATGATGGTACTAACGACGAGTTTCCTGAATCTGGTAGTGGTAATTCTGCTGATGATATAATCCAAACGAGACGTTTTCCACCAATTCATATATCTTCGCAATACACAAGTCAATCATCGTCTCCACGGTTTAGCACCACTATCACCAAAGAAATCGGGTTATATAAACCGCTAAGGACTACTGGATTTAGTAATTCTGGAGATGGATTTTCTGACGATGATGGTACTGATGACGAGTTTCCTGAATCTGGTAGTGGTAATTCTGCTGATGATATAATCCAAACGAAACCTTTTCCACCAATTCATATATCTTCGCAATACACAACTCAATCATCGTCTCCACGGTTTAGCACCACTATCACCAAAGAAATCGGGTTATATAAACCGCTAAGGACTACTGGATTTACTAATTCTGGAGATAGATTTTCTGATGATGATGATGGTACTAAAGACGAGTTTCCTGAATCTGGCAGTGGTAATTCTGATGTGGATATAATTCAAACGAAACCTTTTCCACCAATTCATATATCTTCGAAATATACAACTGAATCATCTTCTCCACGATTTAGCACCACCATCACCAAAGAAATCGGGCTACATAAAACGCTACGGCCCGTTGGAGTTAGTTCCAGAAATAGATTTTCTGATGATGATGGCAGTGGCAGTGATAACGATAATAATGAATACGGAAGCGGTGATAAAGCTATAATTCAAGCAACACCTTCTCCCGCATTTCGCACAACACTTCTTGAATTCAGTGGTTCTGGAAATGACGAGCCTTTCAAAGATAGTGAAGACGGTAGCAGTAGCGGAGATTATATGATTTTCGTAGAACAACAAGTATCGTCACCCCCATCTGCCTCCTCTGAAGTAGGACTTGCAATAATTAAATCGTCCCCATTTTCTGAAGAAACTACACCAAGCGATTTTGTTTTTTATGATGAAAATAATTATAAGTTGACTGAAACCGATTTGGAACAAGGCTACAATGATCTCGATGATGATGTACTCTTTTACTAATCCGCTGTGGACCACGCCAACTACAACAAAGCAAACATAAAGTAAACTTAAACGCAAGTCCAAGTTATATCTAATAACCAATAAAGAACAGGTCCATGGAACATGGTCCGTTCAAGGCTCGAAAACCTCAATGAAGCAATTGAAAGACATAATATAAAAGTTAAATATTTGGTAACGTCAAAATTGTTAAGAGGCTATAATGATTTAACATTTTGTGATAATACACAAATGAGATTAGATAAGAAAAACCTGCAGCTCTAATAATTTGTTAATAAAACAGTTAGATTAAAAATTTTCAGTGATAAAAGCGTATTTAAGTAGAACTCAAGTTTTGTGTGTTTGTTGATATTTTGGTAGCAAAATATTCTTGCGGGTAATCATGAGTCATGTACTGATAGCGTTTCTGATAATCTATTCATAAATTTGCGACGGTTCTTCGTAAGAACTTGTAACATTGGCGCATGCTGCATTCTTGATAGTTTCAAATATACGGTGAAAGTAAATAACGAAAAAAATTAAGTGTATTTGCAACCAGAGCTTTTATGAAAAATTCCTGAATAGTAAACTGATTTAAATTTTTGTTGGCGCCATAACCTTCCGTAGAACAAACGAACGGGATTTACTTCTATTTACATTTGTTTGTCAACCTTTTGCCGGAATTAAACAAAAATGTTATTCGCCGGCGCAACGAAACTGTTTGTTCAAACGCAAAGACATTCAAATTGTCAAAATAAAAGTTTTCATTAATGGCCATTAATAACTTGGCATGAAATGATTGTTAATCTTTATCAATAACACCTGGTGTAACAAATTTTTCCTATTTCAAGTGTACCCTTCAGACAACTTATTGGGCGGCATCAAATCCGGAGATCTACTACGCCGCTCTTCTAATATTCGTCAACTAACAATATCAAGAATAGGTGGGTCACGTACCTACATGTATTGACACTATAATGTGGTAGAACTCGATACTCCCTACCTGTTACCTATTATTGGGGAAATTATTACTATCGCGATAATGGTACATATATATATAAATAGCTAAAATAGGGTCTAGATGCTTCGTCCATTGGTTACATGTAAATACATTGTTTGAAGATGTTATTGGAGGCTGACAATTTGTACTGTGACTTCTTATTCAGACATACAAATTGGCACAAATAATACCAAATCATTAATGAACTATACATTTATATTACTAACAAATCAAGACGGAACTACAAACCTCCTTTAAAATCCTGTGTTTGATAAGGTCATCTTCTCTGATTTTCTCAGAATCTGAATCTTGTGATAATTACCGCAACCGACAAAATTCGATATTCTCTAAAAGATAAAACTCCCATACCAATAACGTTGTATAAAAACTTAATGCGAATTATAAAAATTATTCAGTTTGTCAAAAAATACCGCCACATCTTACTAAAATGTCTTGCACAGAAATTGTATTGTTGCCGAGTTTCTCTGCACAGCAAACATTAGGCGGGTCTAAAATAACTAACGTAAGTATCCGGACTATCGAAGAGTTGGATCTTAATTCAGGCAAGTATGAATATACAAATATTATATACTATAGATTATAATTACATTCACGTACATAATAGTTACACAGCATACGACGGTGTTAAACAAGAGGGTCAAGTACATGAGCGTTAATATTTATTTACGTAAAGGTATGTCGAAATTGGTTATTAGATATACATAACCTCACTTATTATCATTAAATTTCGTATAAAAACCACAATTTTAAAATAAAATACTGTTTTATAAGAATTGTTGGAACTGTTCGTTACACTTTACAAACCTTTTTGAAATTCTATACTTAACTGCTTTTACGACCGCATACTGCTATGCAATACTGCGTGAATCTTCATACAAAAAAAGGTAATGGTTGCGATCAAATAATCACGTTCTGGAACAATTTTTATTATATCCCTATAACCAGCAATGACTTTCGCAGTACATTTGCATTCGTTTTCCACTACACATCTTCCGGTAACGCTTCTTGTCTTGGGAAACATTTTTACAATTATTTAGGATTTCTCTGAGTTATTTATACCCAGTAGACACTCAACATTGGAAATTCGGCATATTTTTCAAAGAAATGTAACTACCGTTAATACTGATTCTTTTGCTATAAAAACATTCGATTGTATGTTAATGCATTATGTGTTAACGTGTACACCACCTTTTTACCAAAAATAAAATATTCCGAAATATAATGGCGGTATATTAATACAAAAATAACACAAATGTTTGTTAATCTGCACCGTATTTCCGCAATGTTATCCACAAATTGCGTGCATGCATTGGTTGCAGTATGTAGTGGTTATGCGCCTTTTTCTGCTTGGCAGTAAAAGCAAATTTTGCGCTTTTTATCTTAAGGTATGTTTTTTGCAATTTTCTACATTAACCTTGAGAATGCTGCCTGTATCTTGGCAGAAGTATCGACGCAAAGTCTTGGTATTGAATCAGCATACCATCAATGGCGTGGAAAACTGATGACTCAAAACTGTTACCTAAATCACCTTTCCTCAAAGGACGCGCTTGTTTCGAGTGTAATATTGCCACATTCCCAGTCCCACTGTCGCTATCTTTAAAGCGTTCTAGATCACTTCTCTTCTCATAATCCGTTCCATTTCTTCCTATAATAGCCTTTGAGTCAGCGGTATTTGAAAAAACATTGTACTAACCAATAATTTTTTTTACATGAAAATTACAAACTAGTATGCAAATTTCTCTTAACTTAACAACAGAACCAGAATAAGACAATTTCATATTCAAAATATGTATACGAGTTCACTGTGTAGCTAAACACTATCCTAGAAAATACTAAGGTCCTCAAGACGCTGCGTTAACCGAAGGCGTTCGAAATTTCGAGATATGAACCGAGCGTCGTAAAATTTACGAATGACCAGGTCTCTGGGGTTAATAGCTAATACGGTAATTATTCGACAGCAGGTGAATAAACGTTGCTGTTTTTTTTTCAATTTCATGGATTTTTAAATGTGGTGTAGTCGAAAATAAAACCTTTGACGATAACAAGTGCTTGTGGTTTCGACTTTAGAAACCAAACTGCAGTTCTCTTAGGCACAGTCCCTAAATTTTCCAGGGTCCATATCATGTGTCGATAAACTTAGTCTATCATTAAGGTGCTCAGCAAGGTCAAACTACAAATCAAGAATTTTAAGAACAATTAAGCTAGAAACACATTTGAAGCAGAACCCAGCGACGTAACCGCGTAGCGCAACAAGATCATGCTCGGAGTCATGATACGCCGCCCTGCTGCAAGGCTAGATGTCAATTCCTTCGATTGATAAGTAACAGCGTTTTGTAAATGTGTTCTAATATTTCGTTGAAAAACCGACAAACTGTGGAATGCACACCGTCAACTGCCAAGTCTCGTACTTTGCAACAAAGGCGCCGCTAATTTAAGCAGGCAAATACAACAAATACAGCCGCAAAATGTATTTCAATTCGCTTCGCAATGGAAAAGGCACTTGAATTGGCACCTGTGTTGTCGTAGTTAAACCTTCCCAAGGGTTAGAATACTCTTCCCATATCGTTAAGCTATTTGGAAAATAGGCCTAGAAAGTGGATGCCATTACTCTTCCAACAGACTTTACAGACGTTGCCTTCTTGGACGGCGGAAAATCGCGATGTTTCCATTGTTGCGATTGTTGTTTTTTGTCGGTTTCATAGTGTTAAACCTGAATTTCAACAGTGATTGCAAATCATCGAACAAGCTCAGTTTTATTCTTCTTGAAATTATCCAAACACTCGCGAGAAGTTTGCTTTCGAATTTGTTCTTAATTAATTGTTAGTAGGTACTTAAACACGGCATTTAATTCCTCGGTTAAAGTGTTTACATTATTCAAGTTTTGCTTGCTACCAACTATTTGCATAGTGACAACTACTGCGTGTGTTGCTCACGTTGTAATGCAGGCAAAACTAGTATGCAAATGAAGTAAAGCATTCGTCAACTTGTCTTGCTTAACTGCGTACTAGTGGTTGGAAATGAAAAATGGCGTAAGGTAGATGACCTATCAAAATTGGGCAGTTATTGTGCAAATAACGAATGCTTGTAGAATATTAGAAGTGTTGTATATGCAAATAAATGACGCCGTGAAACAGCTTACGGCATTATTAACATTTTTGCAAACTTCTACACAACAACTTATTGTTTGAAAATTTCGCCAGGGATACTCTTAAAAACAAAATAAGGTGCTAAGTAACATATAGTTGCACCATTTTACTTAAAATGTTAAACACTACCACCTTAGAAATCTATTTGCAAGTACTTGAAAGCTACTGCTTGTAAAAGCAAAACTAGCATAACGCAAACGCGGCCTAAGACTTGAAATGAAAGATCATCTGCGATGCCTACGCAAATTCGGAAACGTTTAATCGGTCATCCTCCAAAACCGTATCGTGGATATGTTCCAATGGGTTGCACTTTCTGGACGCTCACTGCGAAGGGTTTCACTAGCCCATTTAAATTCGATAGATACAGTCCACAATGAGGCAGCAAAATTTAGACAAACCTTTTTTACAGTCTTTAATTATAGAATGATATTACATTCATAAAAAAATACAGATATAGATACGTTAATCCAAATAACTGTATACCTACATATAACTACTTGACAGAATAGCTTAATATATATCAGAGCTGTTTATATGTCAGATGAAACTATAGATCATACAACCTTGAATAGCATTTAAAAGCATATATTTGAAATCTCACGAGTATCAAACAAAGATAAAGATATACATATATTGCTTTTTGTTGTTTTTGCTTCTTTTTATATTCGTGTTATGTGTTCGCAATATTTCAACAGTTTTACTCATTCCGAACTATTAATAAAGTACTGTATATACTTGCGTATACGACGACTTGCAAAATACATAACATCTCAAATCTCATCATCTTACATGCCAGATATAAACACAACAGCTTAGTTTTATTTTATTAATAATGGCTCTCTATATAAAACATATTCGTTTATATGTATTTTATTTATTTAAGTAGATGAACCCAATTGTTAAAATCGGTGGAATGTTCTAAGAGAAAACCTTATAACTCAGATTGTAGGTTTTCAAGTTGGGATCGGCTTATAAGTCCGATATGAGCTAAAGGCATGAAATGTGGCCTGAAATTGGGACTTCATCTTATCCGCTGGTCGCCTTATGGGCCGTTATATAGAATGGTTTAGAATTTCACCAAAAAACTTCGGGAGGTAATTCCCTAAGTCATTTAAGAACAAAAGTTCCAATTCATGTAGATCCGAAAACGCTTGGTTGTGGAACGAAAGTGAAAATCTGAATATGCAAATTGCAATTAAGTACATCGTAGATAGTACGAACGGTTTCTTTTAACTGACAACAAACCATTGATTCACTGTACAAACCTTATTGTTTAACAAACTGTACGTTTTGTTATTAGTTACTAGCCACTAGTTAGTTGTTTTCATGTTTCTGTGTATTATTATTTAGCACGTCCATATAAACCTTTTTTCTTAAAAACGACATAGCACTAATTTTGTTGGTGTAATTTTTAAACGGTCTGTTTACGAATTTAAAATGAAGATTTGTTTCACACACATCCAATTAACATATTTTTATTAATCATGGAGTAGAATTAATTTAATTAATTTTTTGGATTCATTAAGTATTTTAATTTGTTAAATTTTGTTTGTGTAAAGTTAGAATTCAATTATGCCATTTATATGTAAATTTCATTTTTCACAATGCACAGAATCATTTAACCTTCAGACCAGATAGTATATATCTTGTTTTTGTTTGATATTCGTATGTGGGGATCACCGACCACATCCAAGGTTATAAGATCTACGGATGGAACAATAGGTACTTTGCACTAATAATTTCATAACTACTAGTGACATCTACAGTACATTTAGAAAAAAACTTCAAATTATTCTTGTACATCAGAAATGGAATATTTTATCCCATCAAATGATATTGTTGTACAGTGAGTTGTCTGGAAATACCCTACATAATGAAAGTACATGCATTTGTGGAGTTATTCAATCTCCTGCTCCTCGAGATGAAAAGCGCATCAAAGTATGGTGTATGCGGAATCGACGTTAATTTTACAGATTTCTCCTCCTCCTCTCAGGTCTTGTCCTAAAAGTAAGCCTCTTCCATTTATTTTCATGTCCCTCTGCTTTGTCAGCTATTTTCCTAACATCGTCTATCCATCTTGTGGGTGGTCTTCCTAGACTTCTCGCTATTTGTTTTAGCCTCCATCTGACTAAGCATGACGTCCAACGTTTTGTCTCCGGTCTGGCAACATATCCAACCCACTGTCATTTGAGCTGGGCTAATCTTTGCAGGATATCGGGAATTTTTGTTCTTTGTTCAATATCTTCATTTTTCACCCTGTCTCTCAGACTAACGCCCAGCATTGCACGCTCCATCGCTCTCTGTACTATACTATCAGCTTTTTCGCACTTTTCTGGGTGATAGCCATTGTCCCCAGACCAAAGGCGTTCACATGTAGTAAGCAGGCTTCATAGGCCTTTGTTTTTAGATTTATTTGTATATCTGTGTTTTTGAGTATATGCTTCAACTTCCCAAAAGTTGTCCATGCTGTCCCAATTCTTCTTCTTATTTCTAAGGTTTAGTATTATTTCCCGAACTTCATGTATCCTGGGGACACATACTCTTCCACCTTCTCCATCCTCTTACTGTTTATCATAACCGGGTCGTTGCTGCTACTCATGATCTTTTATTTATATTAATCGTTATCTGATTTCTTGAAACATTGTTTAACTATTGGATTATATTTCGAAGTTCATCTATGTCACTACTGACTAGGACAATGTCGTCCGCGAAACCCAAATTATTGAGGAACGTTCCATCGATATGTATATCGACATTTTCTTACTCAATTTGTTTACAAACATTTTCATTAGGTAATATTGTGTCGCAATGGCGAACTCCTCTTTTTATCAGTATTTTGTCAGTTTCGTGAAATGTAGCATGCTTATAATTGTTCTTTAGAATGAGCCAATATCTGGAATCTATATATTCTTGCGTTGTTTAATGCCGCCAGGACAGCCCTGCAAGGCTTTTTGATAATTTACCGTTGCCAGATGTATGGGGTATTATACTCTGTAGTTTTCTCAATCCTGATCGTTTGGATATGGTCTATGACAGCGGTATCCAACCGGGGGTACACATAGACGTCTTAGGGGGTACGAATATTTTATACGTTTTTCATGACTGATCGGAGCTACAGGCAACCATTTCTTTCCAGAGCGAAATTGTATTGTTACTGAGTATGCAGACATTTGTTTATGGTTTCTGCAATGGAAGTTCTCATGCTACAGTCCAGGAATATCAACATCGTTTTCCGGAAAGAAGAGTTACTAACGCGCGTGTGGGACCAGTACCTTGGCTGCCGCGGTCGCCACATCTAAACCCGTTAGATATTTATTTTGGGGCTATGTTAAAGAAAAAGTTTACAGCACACCCGTTGCGACCAGCGACGAATTGATTCTAATAATAGAAATACCTGCAATGAGCTCAGGAAAAACCAAGAAATGTTGGCAAATGCCACAAATTCATTAGTTCGACATTGCCAAAAATATATTGAGAACGGTGGATTACAATTTGAGCATTTTCTTTAATATTCTAGTTTCTTTTTTGTTATTTACGATAAATATTTTTTTAAAACGATTGCACTTATTTTGTTTGTTTTTTTAATATCTCTAAAACTAGGACCTTAATCTAAGATCTGTTAAAACTTGTATTATTCTAAGTTCTACGAGGATTTTGAAAAATAAAAGAAAACATTGAAAATATCCAGTGGGGTACCTTTTACCCTGAAATAAATCTGTCTTGTAACTCTATTGCACGTCACTGATGTGACGCATTTAAAAGCACATAACTTCAGAAAATAACCTTATACAAGGAAGGTACGCGTACAAAATTTTGTTTGATTTGCTCCATTTTCCTACAAGATATATAATAAAAAAAATATTTACTTCTGCAAACTTTTACACCCTGTATCTTTCTTAGAAAGCAAGTGAGAGGCATACATGTCATAATCTTCCAAATCAGAATGACCAGAATATTTTTCCAAAGCATTCAAGATTAAAACTGAAACACCCTGTATATTGGCAACAATTAATTAATTCCATAAATGTATTTATTTATTTATCTGGATTTACAAAAAATAAATCTATTATAAAAAATTATTGCAGATAACGGGATTCAAACAGTTGACATATGAATAATTCCGTTTGTAAATCAAAGCTTAAGCGTCGAGCTACGTATAACA
This sequence comes from Limonius californicus, assembly GCA_014611495.1. Classification (NCBI taxonomy): domain Eukaryota; kingdom Metazoa; phylum Arthropoda; class Insecta; order Coleoptera; family Elateridae; genus Limonius; species Limonius californicus. Next base: position 5,670 of record JABXWE010006553.1, on the reverse strand, counting down.
ACTTTTTTTGTATCCTTAATGGAAAACAGCCATTTGATTAAGTAGAATTCACAAAGGAAATGTTTTATTTTACTCATTAGCAACACTTTATTCGTTAGCAACACTTTAATCGTTAGCAACACAACCACACAAAAAATGATATTTAACGAAAAAATTATTCACTATATTTATTGCCATAAAAATTGAATGTACAATTAGATAAATTTTGGAATGAAATTCCATTTAATGCATTTTTGGAAATTTCGTTTAATGTAACATCCATGATACTTGGCGGCTTCCAAAATACTCTCATATTCTTCAAACTGCATCTTCTGTTAAAATTCTGTTTTGTTTAATTTGTCGTCATGCGTTGCTAAGGTTACTTTTAATAGGCAACTATGTTAAAGATTGTAATAAAACAATTTTTGTTAAAATATTCTTAGGTTTTCCACGTTTTCCATTAAGGATACAAAAAAATAGCATGTTTAACTCGTAAGAAAAGTGGTCAACTATCTCGTGAAAACTTAATTTACTCGCTAACGCTCGTAAATCAATCTGTTTCCACTCGATAGTAAACAACCACTTTTCTTTACTTGTCAAACAATCTACTATTTTATGCTTAAGCACAATAAAAAAATTTTTTTAAATTTTGGACCCCCTTTTGACGTAGCGGGCAGAAAATAAAACAATTCCACAAATACATGTATTTTCCTTGTAAAATTTATTAAAAGCACCCTGTACATTATTATTATTTCCATAATATTATGTCGTGTTATTATATATAGTGTGTCCAAAACGTACCGGCAATATTTATTATTTTTTGTAGTCGAAAAGTCCATATAAACATATGTCGTAAACGTAACTGTAACAAGTTATTGTTTATTTCATAATTTAAGTGACTAAAATTTTAGTTCAAAGAATCTGAAATACTGATCTAGTTGCCGTGTCTTTTGTTTGGGAACATTTGAACATCATTTTTAACAAATTTGTGTTTGTCACTTGTCAGTTTATTACTGTGATTCTGAAGTTATTGGATTCTTTTTTGTATCCGTATTCCCACCGTAATTCACAAGTGATTCACAATGCCAATGTTATTTCAAATGAAGAATATGCAGATATGCATTATGTTTACGGTCTGTGTGATGGAAATGCTTTAGCAGCACAACAAGAATTTCGTAGAAGATATCCCAATAGAAAACTGCCTACGCGTGCAGTTTTCAATTCATATCGTCAGCTGAGGGAACAAGGCACTTTCAATGCAAGACATGCAGTCGGCCAAGGAGTTGTACATAGACCCATAAACAATGATGAACAAGTTCTTGATTCATTACCAGAAGATCCGACTTGAAGTGTGCGAAGAATTGCATTACATTCTGGAATATGTAGAAACCAGTTTGGAGAATAATAAAAAGTGATCGCTTACATCCATATCATCATAAAAGAGTTCAAGCTCTAAGCAATGATTCCGAAGCTCTTTTAAGATTTTGTAATTGGGTACAAAATAATCAATACCTACCGCACATTTTATGGACCGATGAAACTTCTTTCACACGAGATGGTATCAATAATTATCATGAATGGGCTGTAGAAAATTCTCATTTAAGAAGAGGCTCGCATTTTCAACACAGATTTAGTAATAATATAGCTGGTATTCTTAATGATCGTCTGATTGGACCATTTGAACTGCCACACCGTTTGAATGGTGCCAATTACGAATATTTTCTAGAAAACTCTCTAGCCTTATTACTAGAAGATGTGTGTGCCATTAAATATTACACGTGCAATGTGGTATCAACACGATGGGGCACCAGCACATCAATGTCTTCGTGTTAGAGCTTGGTACTAACGGGCCAGTTATCGAACGGCTACTGGGATATTATTGCCCAAATATACGTGGACACGAAGTAGTTTAGTCTTTTGAGTCTTCCTGCTGTCCAATGACTTCATTTTTAAGCGAAAACTCATAATAACCTCACTTTTTAGTGTGTTTAGATGTACACGTGTCTAGTTTTCTTGCCTTTATTGAGTTAATTTGATATATTAATAGCACATAACAATGTAAGTAGTCACGGTACTGTCCGATTGGCTATTTTAAGTGTTGCACAACATTTCGCTTTGTTATATTAGCTATAAGTCAAGCTTTCTTGCATTTACGGGACAATATATCCCAATAGTCCTTGCGTGTGGGTCTAATTATCCCAGAAGTCCTGAATATTGTTAATGTCATTACAGCGTGAGTAGAAAAAGAACTTGAAGCACTGGCTACTGAAGTTAATTTATCCGACAGTGATAGTGATCCTTATCACAGTAGTGATGATGGGGATTCCGATTACATCATGGTGTCAGAAAGCGACAGTGAAGCCAACTTACAAGACTTTGAAGACGAAGCAGAGTCGTCGGAAAGCTATTCACATAAATCCAACGCACCCGATCTTGAACTTGAAGCAGAGTTGTAAATATACAAAGCATCCAAAATATTGATTCAGTTACAACTACTCAAAATGTGTTGCCAACTACGTCTGTAAGTGCACCACAAAAATATATATGGTCATCTGTTTTACCAACCTATGCACCAAAAAAAGCAATTACCCCAAGACAGAGAATCGGATATGCTTTTGAATAACCTAAATAGTCAGTCAACTGAATTACAAGTATTTCTAAAACTACTTCCAAAAAGTTTGTATATGTTCATTTGCCAGTGCACTAGCGAACAGTTGAAAATGTTAGAACAGAAAACTAAAAATAAACAAAACTGTTAGTAATGTCTTACAACAAGGTGCCAAATATGAGTTGTTATTGGTCGAAACATCTTCTGATGGGTAACACGGCAGTAAATAACGCGATATCAAGAGACCGTTATAAGCTTCTTATTTCTAAATTATACTTCAACTTTCCGCAAAAACCTCCAAGTAGCAAGATCTATTTATACTGAAGAAGTGGTAGAGTGCGTCAAATATACATATCAGAAATGCAGAAAGGATTCGATCTATCAGTCAATTGAAGAAGGTATGGCAACATTTAAGGGACGCTCAAGTCACAAACAGTATCTTCCGCTGAAACCCATAAAACGCGGCATAAAATTCTGGGTAAGAAGCGACTCTCTAACGGGCGACGTCTATGATCTGAACGTGTATAGTGGAAAAGAGGAAAGACATACCGATGGGACTTTAGAAGAACGGGTAGTAAATAAGCTGGTATCTTCCATAAAAGAAATAGATGTTGTATTGTGTTTTGACCGATTTTTCACATTAGCGACATTGATGAGAACTTTACCATATGTAGCAGTAGGAACTTGTATTAGAACAAGGAAGAGCTTGCCTTTACTTGACAAGAAATTAGAAAAACACCAATCTGAGTTTCTTTGCACACACGAAGGGATAACCATCACAAGATGGCAAGATGCTAAAGATGTTATTGCAATTAACAACTGTCACGGGAATCAAATGACCATGGTGTTCAGAATGCAAAAGAAGGGTGAAAAAACTGCTGTTCCTTGTCCAGAGATCATAGCTTTCTACAATAAGTATATGGGCGGTGTTGATCTCACAGATCATTTGGCTGACCTCTAAGAATTTGACAGAAAATCTGGGAAATGATGGAAAAAAGTTTTCTGTAAGATTCTCATGATCACCGCTGTAATTGCATTCACTATCCACAACCAACTAAAACGGAAGAAAACTGCATTTCTAGATTTCTTGATAGTGTTGGCAGGACTTATAGAAATAGGGAAACAAAGTGCGTCTGTAAAGAGAAGGTAAGCGTCTGGACGACCGTCTAAACGATCAAGACTAATGGTAAATATTGGAGATCATATGCCTGTTGTCCGGAGCCAAAGAAGACGTTGCTTACGATGTTCTCAAAATAAGATTGAAAAACATACTACAACCGTCTGTAAAATTTGTGGTGTGCCATTGTGCAACAAGTGTTTTACGCCTTATCATAAATGACTGAATTATATCATATTTGTATCTCTTTCAGTATAAATAAAATCGTTTCCTATTACTGTTTATGTAGGAGAGAGTGCTGTACCTTGGAACAGTTTTTGGTTTTTTATTTTATTTTTATTTTAGTATTTACTATATTTTTCCGAATTGATAATCTTTATTTAACATCATCTTTTACAATGTTTGTTGCTAAATTTCAAGAATAAATACTGAAAAATAAATTTTTATATGCAATTTACCAGACCTACTACGAGTGTTCCAAGGTACAAGACCTGCGTGTACCTTGGAACACTATATAATGTACCTTTGAACATGACATAAATAAGGATAATCAAACAAATTATTCATATAAAACCTCAAAAAAATTCATTCAAACTCAAAAATAAAACCACAGAAACTTAAAAAACAACAAATTCAATTAAATTTTAAAAAAATACACAACACTTTATTCGAATTTGTTTAATTCAGGCACTGAAAAGAAACCTCTTCGGGAGATCTGTTTGGGAGGCTTAATAAATCCAATAATGTCATCCCATGGATAGGTCAGGACGTCTTCTTTGTCCGGCCACTTCCAAGATTTTAAAGATTTTTGCATTGAAGAGATGGTTGCACCCTTACTATCAAGGTTGATAATTTTTCCAGGAAAGAACTCTTTTTGGTAAAGGAAAACAACATATTGATCTATTTCACGAACAACATCGCTGAGATCCAGAAAATCTTTGGTGGTTTTATTTCCCACAGCGACATCGATTATTTCATCTTCTTTCTCTTTCTCTATAACTTCTTCGGAAAGATCCAAATCATCATCGGAAGATCCCCTAAGGGATAAACATCCATCGCTTTCTTCTGTATTGAGGACTTTTTTCACCCTTTCAACTCTCCTAGTTTTATTTTTGCTATATTCAGGTAACGGTGAAGGCGATAGGTTTTCAGTTTCAGTTTTATCGGGAGTCTCCGTTAGATTTGTGGATTTTCCTTTCGTCCTTCCTTTTGAAGTTGGATTTCGAGGTGCTGCCTTGGGAAATGACCTAATATTTTCTGGCGTCAATGTGCCTTTCAAGTTGTTGAGTTGGCACTTGGTTGAAGTACCAGGCGGGTTCTGTAAAGTTGGAATGTTTGAATTCTGACTCATGGGTAGACTTGATTCAGGATTTGGTTTGTCGGTTGCGTAGGAAGAAAGAAAATCTTCGGTAAATATGTCTTCATTGGAAGCAAATATGCCAGTTGCAGCGAAGCCACTTATAATATTTTTGCTTGTGAATGCGAGAGGAAAAGCTCTTCCCACCATTTCAGCTACTTCGTAAATAGACAGAGGTTTCCCCGGGTGACAAGACATCCAGTCATTCACAGCTCTATTGTAGTGAATTTTAGAAGAACCAAAAACTGTGCGATCGAGAGATTGAAGTCTATGCGACGTATGGAGTGGGAAAGTAAGCATCTTTACACCAAACGCACGAGCTTTTCTAATCACAGACATGCTGACGTGATTTTCGTGGTTATCTAAAATCAACAAAACAGGTTCTTCTTTGCTTGGTTTCACATGTTCAATAAAAAAATCAAGCCACTCCAGGAGAAGTCTTTCGTTGGACCAACCAGATTGATTGGCCCCTCCTTTACTTCCAACTGGTGCGCCTTTGATCATGAATTCTTTGAAGTGTACCCCAGGGAATACAAACATTGGAGGTAAATGGTTACCAATTGCGTTGATCCCTGCAATTAATGTGACATTTTGTCCTCTTTCTCCAGA
>JABXWE010006552.1:0-11257 GCA_014611495.1 Limonius californicus | reverse complement strand
TTCCAACGAGCAATGGATCGTTTCCGGACAGGACTACCAGGGATCACCCTCCTGGCTTACCTAGACGACCTCGTCCTCCTGTCCGGTTCCAAAAACACATGCAGGACCTACAGCGAGTGTTGGACCACCTCCGACAGTATAAACTCCACGTACGCAGAGCCAAGTGTACATTCGGGTGCTCCAGAGTGAAGTATCTGGGGCACTACATCACGCAAGAGGGACTACAAGTAGACCCCGAGAAAACCCTCGCGATCACCGGACTACCAGAACCCAAGACCATAAAGCAGCTGATGTCCTATCTGCAAACCTGCTCATGGTACCGGAGGTTCATTCCGGGCTTCGCGGAGGTCTCCCGACCCCTCTCTTCCCTCCTGAAGAAAACCGCTACCTGGGTATGGGGACCAGAACAGTCCGCCGCATTCAACCAACTCAAGGTGCTGTTAACCACCGCTCCAGTGCTTCGCCAGGCGGACCCAAGCCAACCTTTCACCCTGAGGACCGACGCCAGTGGCTACGCCTTAGGGGCCGTATTGTGCCAAGGGGAAGGGAACGACGAGCATCCCGTGGAATACGCCAGCCGTCTTCTGAATTCCGCGGAGAAGAACTACTCCACCACCGAACGAGAGGCACTCGCAATAATTTGGGCCATAACCAAATTCCGAGGTTACCTGGAGGGTAACCCCATTACTATAGGCACAGATCATCAACCCCTCCGATGGCTGCTGTCTCTGAAATCGCCAACCGGAAGACTAGCCCGATGGGCCCTGGCATTACAACCGTACGACATTACGTATAAATACACCCCAGGGAAGATCAACGTGGTGGCGGACACCCTGTCGCGCCCACCATGCCCGCATCTCCCCGCCGAAGAGTGTACAGCATGTCTAGTATCCGTAGACATCCCGAGCCGTCCCGGGAAGGACATCCGCAGGGAACAGCTCCAAGATCCCGAGGTCGCGAAGATCATCCGCTGCTTCGAGAACCCCGAGTCATCGCCCGTGGACTTCACCAGGTGGACCAACCGGGGATACCTGATGTCTTCAGGAATCCTGTTCCGATACGCCCCCGAGACGAATAGCGAAGACGCCCAGCAAGTAGTGCCAGCCCAGGAACGAGAGGCCATACTCAGGGAGTACCATGACTCTCCAACTGCAGGTCACTACGGGGAAGAACGCACGTACCATCGCATCTCGTCCCGTTACTTTTGGGTAGGAATGCGGAAGCAGATAGCGGACCACGTAAAGATGTGCCTAGAGTGCCAAAGGTTTAAGGCAACAAACCAGAAGCCCGCAGGCCTACTACAAACGCCAGCACCCGCACAAAGGTTCGAGATCTTATCAATCGACCTCTTCGGACCACTACCAGAAGCACCTAACGGGGAACGGTGGATCTTCATAACAGAAGATGTCACGTCCCGCTGGGTAGAACTGTTCGCACTAAAAACAGCAGACGCCGAATCATGCGCCAGGACACTGATCGATGAAATTTTTTTGCGCTACGGAACGCCTCGAAGAATTCGAAGCGACAACGGCACACAGTTCGTGAGTGGAATCATGCAACACGTGACACACTGCCTGAACATCCAGCAAAGCCTCACCCCCGCATACCACCCACAAGCTAACCCAGTTGAAAGGAAGAATCGGGATCTGAAGACCCAGCTCGCCATATTAGTCCAGCGGACACACAAGCAGTGGCCAGACAAGCTACCAGCCATCAGATTCGCGATGAACACCGCACTATGCCAAAGCACCGGTTACACAGCCGCCCAATTAACGTTTGGACGCGAACTCCGGACCACGGATGATGTCACCAGGGACCAACGGGCCATCATCCAGTCCGACACGTTCATCCCGATGATCACCCCCTACCTCCTGAAGATGACCGACACCCTAAGAAAGGCCAGGGAAACTCAAGAAGAAGCCCAGGACCGAACCAAGCAAAATTCGGACCAAGGAAAAAGAGACGTCCTACCGTTTCAGACTGGAGACCTGGTGTGGGTTACCACACATCCACTGAGCAACGCAAGCAAAGGGACCACAGCAAAGTTTGCACCACGAAGAGACGGTCCATACCGAGTCCTGAATCAGGTCTCGCCAACCACGTTCGAGTTAGCTGCCCCCGACAATCCAACCACGACCTTAGGCAAGTACCACGCCTCAGCACTCACTCCATTCCGCGGAAAGGAAGACACCATCCCGGAAGCAGTACTGCCGTTGAGGAAGAGAGGTCGCCCACCTAAGAAGAAGTGAGGGTCACTAGCTCTCCTGAACCCTACGTCGAGACGCCTATCGGGTTCAGAGGGGGAGTCTGTAGCGGAAACAGTCACGTTACGTTATAGCAAGGACACGACCCTAAGTACGAGCCCCGCATTACCGACCACACCATGAGCCACGCGCCGCCCGCATCCGCTAGATGGCGCCACCCGTAGCTCTTACTAATGAAGGGACATCGAAGTGCCCTTATTAGGAGTTTACAAAAATACGTTCGGCAAGCAAAGAAGCAAGCAAGCAAGCAAGCTCAGCTCACTCAACCATCAGCTCTGGAACGCATCTCTTGGGGATCATTCTAGTTAGATACGAGTGTTGTTGACTTGCCCGTGCTCATCCAAGCGTTCACCAGTGTTTCTGTATATATATATATACGGTTTTGTGCTTCCTATTCTATCTGTGTTCGTCTCAATATCTTGTATTTACGTATGTGAATTAAAGACTTTAGCCGAGGCTATAATTTTTATATGGGAAATATATTTGCTTTCGGGCAAATATAAAATTCCCCACCCCCTCCAACAAACTCCAATAGGTTGCGGTGCTGCTTCAGCCGCTAATCTTGCACCCTCTGCCCTTGCGATTTCTCCTCTCAATCACGCGATCTCTCTCTGCGCTTCGGTTAGTGCTCTTTCAGCCTCTGACATTTTGACAGTTTAAAATTGCTAATACCTTTATAATAAGTGAGAAAGAAGACCTTTTACGTAGTTTTACTTTACTCAAAATTTTATATATGATTTTCTCATACAATTAATGCACTTTTAATACGCACGCTTCTTTGAACGCACTTTTAAGATATCCTTAACCTTCAATACCTTAAAAAAATTCGCACTTTCTTGCTACCTGTAAACTTACATAACTTTAGCTGTAACTTATGAAAATACATAAAAATATTCTTAAATGTGTAAAAATATACAGAAATTTTCTGTATAAACTATTAACATATTTATATACAGTTTCCTATCATTATTGACATAACCATTATATGTCAATTAAAATTGCATTGAGATTATTCCGCGTCTCGCTGTGTCTGTTGACCTATCCCGTAACTTGTACAAAAAAAACGAAAAACGAAAAAAATTACATATCTGCTTTCTCTGGTACTCTGTTGACCTATATCTACATTTCTGTAAAAACGATTAATAGCTGTATTCGTTAATAAGCATTTTCTACTATAAATGACATTTTCGAGTTCCGTCGGGAAAAATTTGTAATAACCACACTTATGTTGTTTTGCCGTCGGTAACCGTAGCAACATAAAACTTAACTTTTGCATAACTTCCTTGGAAATTACGTTAATTGTTTTTAAAGAAATTACTTATTTCGCTAACAGGGTGTAGCATTTTATCGTATGAATTAAATTGTCAAATGAATTTAAATAATTTATACAAAACCTGAACTCAGTTTTATTGGTGTCCATCGGTAAAAAAATGTTAATTTTCCTATGATTAGGTAGGTGAAAATTTTCCTAGCATGTAGGGATGCAATAAACTCTCGGAGGAGGGTAGTTTTTTTTTCGCTGCCACCATTTGTAACACTCCCCTTGTTTTTCTATTAGGGGAGGTTAACTGTTTTTGGGATCAAGGCATACAAATAATAATAATGACAAAAAAAACCTTAAAATGCATATATTGAATAATAAAAATAATGGGGATGTTACAACACAAAGTGGAAATCCATCATACGGGCTGGTCCTTGCCCAAATCTATTAATAATGAAAACTGGGAGAGATTATGTCGACCCTTGACCTCGTTTAACCTGGTTCTCGTTTTCCAGGAGGTATATTTGTTATATACAAGTTAGTTATAATAACATAAATTTGCAAACCTTATCTGGACGGTCTAATGTTGATTAATATCCTTTTATTTGAAATTCACTTTTGATTACTTGACGAGTTCGAAACGGAATGAGTTGCATTACTTTAGATATTATGAATTTTACTTCTAAGTCCCATAATTGAAAGGACTGTTCCAATTAAGATTTTTGAAATTAACACATGATCAATTTTGAATTCGCGGTTGGGTAATTAACCCGACTCGGATAGACACGAACTGACTGACTTCTTGCAATTTACTCTGCAAGAAAACTATTTCCGGATCAAGTTTCGACATAATTTTCTGCCTTTGGTCAGGTCTGGAGTAATATGTTACTGGTTTTCTGAATTTGCTTACATTCTAACAATTCTGTGGGAACTGTGTTCTTGCGCTTTTTTCCCTTAGTTAATTTCCATTATATGTGCTGAAATTCTAATATTAAGTTACATCCGTTTTCAAGCCTGTGAATTAACTTGTCAGCTTAAATAAAAGTGATTTCCCTGTGTACAGGGTGAACACAAAATTATTTTTTTTTTTATTAAATTAACACAAATTATCTATAAAAAGCTTATAAAAACTACGGGTTGCTACAATATTTTTCCTAATTTATTACAGAGATCCGAAGATTAACTGAGGGAGTGTATTAGGTAAAATACGCTTACCTAATTGCACTAATTTGTGGGCCCAATTGAGCGATCTGCAGGTGAACGTAACCGAAAACGTCCAGGTTATAATTCAGTAAGTTGATTTAAATCACTCCAAAACACCGAGAGTTTAGACGCAGCAAGCCGATAGCGAGGGAGTGCCGGCCGCTTGGAAACCACAACAATTGCTCACACATGTAAATTTCAATTACACAAAAGCTGTCAATTAGTTTATTTCAGGAATACCCGCGTGCAAAACTAACCTAATTGATTTCCACGTGCTGTCGTGAAATTTTGTATTCCCCTAGATTTTTGGTGTATGCAATTTGGGTTGCCTACCACGCCAGGGCTCATAAATTCCGTAATTTAATTATTCCTGTATTACGTACTTTCGACCTGTTAATATTTATATTATTTTCATCCTGTTGTATAGGTAAATAAGGTATTCAGTTTGGTAAGAAAATTATGTTAAACTTGAAGATTCATTTTATTTAATTGTAAATAATCCATATTAATCATTCTCAGTAATAAATAAGTACATTCTATATTGTGTGTGTATATCTGCATGTAATTAACTAATGCAAATATAAATAATAAATTGTTTAACCCACTACCTGTGTATAGTTTCTTTAGTCTTAAACACGAACCCTGGACATGAGCTATACAGAGCATTCCAACCCCTGAAGCAAAAGGGTTGGATGGTTACAAAACCAAATATTGTAGCAAAAGATACCGGGCGGGTATAAATACAAGCTCTCGAGCATTAAAAGGTCTATCTTCCCTCCGGTGCAGTCCAAGAAGTTCCAGCAGCTCTAGCCGACAGCGAAGAAGAAGTCCAGGTACACCCCAACCCTGAGGCACTGTTTGGGTAAGGAATTGTATTATTTCGGCATCGTTTGCTATTCATTCGTATTGTATACCGTTCTCTCTCTCTCTCACTCGCCCCCTCTCTCTCTCTTCCATCAATCGACCCCGCACCTTTTTCCCCTTACGGCTGCTTTTGTCCTGACGTAAGGTTACTTCCGGAATTCACCATCGCTGCGACCGTCCTAAGGTGGTGCTTTCCGATCCCTTTTCTCTCTCTCCCCCATTATGGCTGTGTTTGTCCTGACGTAAGGTTCCTTCCGGAATTCACCATCGCTGCGACCGTCCTGAGGTGGTGCTTTCCGATCCCTTTTCTCTCTCTCCCCCCTTACGGCTGCGTTTGTCCTGACGTAAGGTTCCTTCCGGAAAATTCCGTCACTGGGTCTGTCCTGTGACGATGTCTTCCACGATATTTTCTCGTCTTGCTAGAGAGAGAGAGAACCGTTAGAGCCCGTTCATACCGGGGTTTGTACCCATCAGGTGCTGAAATATCCGATTTCCTGCCTCATATACCGTATTGATACCGCAGTTGCTACTGTATCTGCTACCGTAGTTGCTACTGTATCTGCTACCGCATTGCTACCGTACCTGCTACTGTTTTGCTACCATATTTTGCTAGTGTATTGCTACTGTTTTGCTACCGTATTTTACTACTGTATTGCTACTGTGTTTGCTACTATTTCCTTTCTACTGTATTGTGCCTGTGGGATTCTGTATGCTTAATCGCTGAAATATATGTATCAAGCCTTCATGTTTTGATCATTTATAAAGCGAGCACAGTTAGGTATCTAGGATCGCTTCCGAGATTGCAGTTAAGTGACATCAGCCCCCTGGAAACCGACGTCTTCAACTGTAGCTACCTAGGACTTCGTTATCCCTCCCAGGACAACGGAGCAGCGACAGAGAGTAAACTTCGTAACAAAATATGGCGCCCGAGGCAACCGAAGCAATTTGTAACGTGTGATTGCTGACGCGTGGTATATATTTCGTATTCAAATAATTTTATTCTCATTTTGGATTAATGCGCATCGAACGCGCATTTCGTTTTCGGTTCTCAGCACAGGTGTGCGTATAAAGAAAACTACTTCAAGGTCTGTGAATCTAGTTTTACCTTACCTGCGTTGCATTGATAAGTCCACGAAATCTTCAAGAATAAAACCAAAGACGAATTTTATAACTTGTTTATTTGCGGATTCAGCTTTATGTAAATTATAAATAATATTCTACAAAAATTTTGTAATTAGTTGAATATTTTATTTGAGGGAAATTCTTGTTCAATTTATAGTAAAGTAATTTGTATTCTGGAAAATTGTTAAATGGTCTGCAGTTTATGCGATTTGATTTCTGATTTAAAAGTAAAAAAAAAGGGGCAATTCTGCGTGAGTTTTAATTTATTTGTGCGTATATACCATTATTTTTTGGTTATCTAATCTAGTTATTACGTATATGAGGCCTCAATATATAGAATGCTAGCCGATAATTCGATAAACAATTGATAGTAATTTTAGAAGTGGATTGATACGTCTTTGTTTAAAAACCTAATCTACGCATTATTGCTTTCCCTGTAAATTTTGGGGCTTGCTGTGTATTTAAAATTTGAATCAGAGAAAGTACGCACTGTAGTCCGTTCAGTTATTTTGTTTATGAATGTAATTTATGTACCTGTATATACATAACGGGGGATTTTTTTGTGTAATACTTGATCTATACATATATATACTTTTGTATTGATAACTGCGAATAATCTTGTTGGATCATTATATTACTTGGGAACTGTATATTTCTATTGTGTTTTATTTTGTCTTGATCGATAAGTTTAAAATTACCAAACAACGTAAGTTCACATCCAGGAAGGTTCCTGTTTACCGAAAGCTATCTTCAAGGAGGAAAGGGTTTTTTTAAACAGGTGGCGCCTAGGCTTACATCGAACCACCCTTCTTCGGCTGTTGCTAGTCGAACCCTTGTCCTTGATTCTGGACCTTGTTTAGGATTTAGTTATTTGATAATTTATGTGAACAAAACTTATTTTGTTGTCGCCGTCGTAGAACTAGGCGTCACAAATTTTGACGCCCAGCTTTCGTGGGGCTTTGACATATTTTTTTCTTAGGTCGAATTTTTTTTTATTTGTTTTGGAAATTTTTTTCTCCTTGGAATTTTTAGGGGAATTAATTAGTTGATTTTGATTAAGTTGTTAGAGTTCTCTTAGGAGTAACTCGATTGATTTAGTTTTCTGCTTGATTAATTATAGTTTAGATTTGTAAAAATTTTGTGGGATATTTTTTTTGTCACGATGGACATTGATACATTGAACAACGTCGAACTTTCTTACGAATTAGCTATCCGAGGGGTCAAGGCCGAAGGATCCATAGATACTTTGAGAAAATTAGTGAGGGTTGCCTTGAGAAAGGAAAAAGTGGATAAACATGTTGAACTACCAACGCATCCGTTTTCATTTGAAGAAGATAGTAACGTCGTTCTCTCGGGGTTGAGAAATTTAGAAGAATTGGTCGACGAGTTCGAAGATTCTATACATGGTGGGGGCTATAAGAAGATTATTAGCAAAATGATTCATTATGAGGACCGAGTGAAGAGAATGTTATCCAATGGGTTGGAGGAAGAAAAAAGCAAGCAAGGGATGCTTGAAACCCTGGAAAAATTACGAGGCAAGTTGGATCAAAAACTTCAAAATTTTGAAACGTGTTTGATGGCCTTGTCTACGAATGCTGGAAATCCAGAAGATCCTCAACAACCACAGACTTCAACTCCTGTTAGAGCTCTTCGTCCTGAACCTTCAGCTGGTTCCGTTGGTTATTCGGTGGGAGAGATTAAACCTGTTCCTGTACGCACTTGGGGGTTGAAATTTTCTGGGGAAAAATGTGAAATGTCTGTCAATTCTTTCATAGAACGAGTAGAAGAACTAAGAATTGCCCGGAATATTTCCCTCGAAATATTATTTGATTCCGCCTTAGACTTATCTTCAGGCAAAGCGTTAATTTGGTACCGAGCCTATAGAGACTTGATGAATAATTGGGATGATTTAGTGAAATTCTTAAGGGAGGAGTTTCAGCCATACGATTATAATGAGAAGCTGATGGAAGAGATTAAACGTCGTACGCAAGGGCCTGGTGAATCGATAGGGGTGTACGTAGCAATTATTCAAAGTTTGTTCCATAGGTTGAATTTTTCCATACCAGAAGGTTTTAAACTGAAGATTTTAATGAAGAACGTAGCTCCTTTTTACCAGGATAAACTCAGCTTAGTAACGGTAGACTCCATTTCAGATTTACTCCGTTTAGGTCGCCAGATTGAAGCCCGTAGAACTGCCTTAGAAGAATTCGTAACGCCGCCAAGAAGAGTGTTGGGGAAGACTTTAGAACCAGATTTAGCGTACGTTTATTCAGATCCTATTCCGTCAACGTCGAATCGCAGAGAAGTCGCTGCCCTTAGTCATATTAAGTGCTGGAATTGCGAACAAGAAGGTCATGTAGCAGCTAAATGTCCACGACCAGTATCGAAGAAATGCTTTAGATGTGGGAAGATGGGAGTGACGACGAGGACTTGTCAAAATTGTAATCCGTCGGGAAACGCCAGAAGAGGCCGATAAATGATCAAGTATCCGACCTCTCCACGAATAAGAAAACCTTGATCGACCAGTCTAAAGTTATGCTTGATTTTTTATTTTCGCAATTGCAGGACGATGAACGACCTTATCTAGAAATCAAGATCTTTGGTAACGTAATGTTAGGTTTGTTGGACTCTGGTGCTAGTCAGTCGATTTTAGGAAGGAAAGGATGGGAGATGCTGAAAGGATTAGGCCTACCATTAGCCAAACCACCTGTGGACGTGTGTACTGTTGCAAATGGGGGGAAATGTAAAGTGAAAGGCATGTTGTTGGTTCCAATTAGTTTACGTGGAAAAGTGAAGATTTTTGAATTGTTAGTTTTGCCTTCCCTTCCACATACCCTAATCTTAGGAATAGACTTTTGGAAAAGGATGGAGATTGTTCGAAATTTCAGACATCGTGAATGGCATTTCAATGACTCATCCGAAGTTTTTATCGACGCAATAGTTTCACATGATGATTTAGACGCAGAACAATCGTTAGCTCTTACCAAGTTGTTAGATTCTACGTTCATGTCAATGAGTGATTGGTTGTACTACGGTGGTAGAACACAAGATTAAGACGACAGCTGAACCCATTCGACAAAGGTGTTATCCTGTTTCTCCGGTTCTCCAAAAACATATTGATGCAGAACTAGATAGTATGTTAAGGGATGGAATTGTTGAACCTTCGAATTCTCCTTGGGCTTCACCGATAGTGTTAGTAAAGAAACCAGATGGGACGTACCGTTTCTGTGTAGATTATCGGAAGTTGAATAGCGTGACTGAGAGAGATGCTTATCCTTTACCCTACGTGTCTGATATACTAGATAAGCTTCGAGACGCCCGTTTCATGTCGTCGCTTGATATTAAGTCTGCTTATTGGCAAATCCCTATGGAAGAAGATTCAAAGAAGTACACAGCATTTATTGTTCCCAATAGGGGTCTCTATCAGTCCAATCGTCTTCCATTTGGCCTTCACAATGCTCCTTCAACATGGCAGAGATTTATTGATCAGATCTTAGGTCCTGAATTACATCAGTGTGTTTTCGCATATTTAGATGACGTAATAATCGTAACGGACACCTTCGAAAAATACTTAGAGGTTTTGAAAACAGTTTTTGATAGAATTAAGGCTGCTGGTCTTTCTCTTAGTAGAGAGAAATGTAAGTTTGTTCAACCTGAGCTGAAATACCTTGGATATATTGTTGGTAAAGATGGGTTACATGTCGATCCAGACAAAGTTGCAGCAATTTTGAATATACCTACGCCGCGGAATGTATCTGAAGTTCGTAGAATTGTAGGAATGGCATCGTGGTATCGTTGATTTGTACCAAATTTTTCAACAGTTACGTCTCCGTTAACGATTCTTCTCCAGAAGAAAGTCAAGTTCGTATGGTCAGAAGAATGCGAGATTGCCTTAAATACCATCAAAGAATTCTTAGTTTCTACTCCAGTGTTGATTTGCCCAGACTTTTCGAAGCCTTTTGTAATACAGACCGATGCTTCAAATTTTGGATTAGGTGCCGTACTCAGTCAAGAATATCCTGAGGGAGATCGTGTTATCAGTTACATTAGTAAATCTCTTCTGAAAGCAGAACGTCATTACACGACAACCGAATTAGAATGTTTAGCAGTTTTGTGGGCCGTAGAAAAATTTAGACCCTACGTTGAAGGTTCCCATTTTAAAGTGATAACCGATCACTACTCTCTAGTGTGGCTAAATAATTTGAAGAATCCTAGTGGCAGATTAACTCGTTGGGCTGTGAGGTTACAACAATATAGTTTTGATGTTATTCACCGAAAAGGGAAAGATAATGTTGTTCCGGACGCTCTTTCTAGATCAGTACCTGTTTTGGATGTAGTAGATGTGTGTAATTTTAGCCAAGATAGATGGCATTTGAAAATGTGTAAACTAGTTCGTGAGAATCCGAATAGGTATACTGAATGGAGAGTAGATGGAGATAAGTTGTACAAGTACGTGAAGAATCGTTACCCTGGGTTGAGTGATGATAGTAGAAGTTGGAAACTTGTTGTACCTTCGAGTGAACGGAACGAGATAATCCGATCA
>JABXWE010006550.1:0-14047 GCA_014611495.1 Limonius californicus | reverse complement strand
TTAATGCGTAGTATTTAAGAAATTATACCTGAAGCTGAAGAATTTGTTGAAATTTCGAATGCTTTAGTATGCAAATGCTAATACCGAACACAGGAATACCTTCTCGTACTTAGTCTATAATAAATAATATTTGATGGATCCTATTTGGGTGGTGACAGCTTTTTCCAGTAATCTTTAATCCTTTAACAACTAGAAGCTCTCCGATCAGGTATGCGGATTACTGGGAAGTACATTGCTAACGCATGTGCGCAGGTTGGGGGTGTCTAATTCAGACGAAAATACATTCACCGTCTCTATATTTCAATAATAACAAAAAATAAAATAGAATCCTTGAAAAATCCCAAAAACATCGTTGAACCAGCGCCTCTAAGCCATAAGCTTGTTCCTTCCCCCACGTATAGAATATTTGCTAATAAACAATTGCTTATATATGTGTGTTTCTGTTGATATTAAGTTGGTAGTAATTGCATGTAAATTAGTAGCGTATCATAAAAATAGGTAACTTAAAAAATAACGAGTTACTTTATGGTAACTTAGTAACTTATTCAAGTTACTTTTATAATTCTGTAACTTAGTAACTTACGTAGTTACTTTTTTGCCGAGTAACTGATTAACTTACTTATTTACTTTCTTAGAGTAACTTACCCAACACTGACTAGGAATAACTTAGGATTTCGCTTTGGCACATAGAATTTCTTCAACAACAGCAGCTTGTGTCTCTTTGAAGAAGGGCTTTTTTCCTAGTTGTCTTGAGTAATATTACCCGATTTTATTGAAGAAATTGTCTTTAGCGTCGTACTCCATGTCACACCAATAATTAGGTAATGAGAAAAGAACCCCGAAATGAAAAGAAACCACAACAACTCACAACTGGAAGTAAACACAACTCTTAATATGGAACTGTTTGACAGGTGGTTCGTGATCATATGACCTTCATACGAATTGGACATCCACTTGCGACGACGCAACAATTATTACACCAAATATTATTTTCTATCCCACCGTTTCATGAAATGGACATTTTGCTTATCCCAATGCTGTAGTCTCGTATAATTTCACTATCTGGAAGAGGATGGGTTCCACTTCATGAAATGGATGGGATTTTTGTCCAGGTAGCGAAAAACTTTGAAATCACAGTATGAGGAGCCGCTTCATGAAGTGGAAATCCTTTTCATGAAATGTACAATTACATCTTCTGGGTTCGACATATATAACAGATATTAATATCTATTAAATCAATAAATATTGCATTATAATATCCGTATTCTAGAAAAACCCTAAAATACGTATTACATTAATTACTAGATTTTTATGAAACAGACCTTCCTACTAAAATTATTAAAAATCATATTTGTCTCAATTTTAACTCGAAAAGTTCGACAAAACCTTTTTGCCGTTGCCATTGACTTTTTCTTACAGAAGCCTACCCAATTAATTTGTAAGTCCATATGAAAATACGCAATTTTTTAAAATTGAATATTTTCCTTTAAAGAATCCGTCGATGACCACTCATACAAGTGTAGGAGTTTACAGAAAATAGTTTTTAAAAACTTTTGTATTGCCATGTATTACTTGTAATGTTATTAAAACATAACCTTTAATTATTTTGAAAAAATCAGTTCCGATCTACAAGCTTAGCTGATATAATTTAATCGAGTTCGATTTCAGAAACTGTAAGTTCAAGTTAAAGACAATTTTGCAGGGATTCCTTCAAAGTAATAATACAAAACGCATTATTTTGTACTTAACGGATTAAGAATAGTCAACAAATCAGCGAGATATTCACACATCGAAAGTACCTAAAAGAAACGGCTGCTAATAACATAAAGGTAGTAAAAACGCTTACGATGTAATATGCAGACCATAAAAACTGCATAGATGTAGCTACAACGTTTTCAGCTTGCGATACAGAACGAAAAAGCGTAAATCCAATAACCAAAGTATTCAAAGCTACTGTTAATATAGTCAGTGCTAAAATTATTATTTCAACGCCATGACACTTATTTATCGATTCAATCAAGTCACACAGCACATCGAAAACTTTATTAAAATTCCTTATCGTTTCCTCTGTAGGTTTAATCGGCGTTTGTTTGCAGGTTTTTTCATTTGTAGCTTCTGTCGCCTCTTTAATCAGATCCGTTAATCTGTCATTTAAGAGAGCAAATCTCTCCTTTACCAGATTTATTTTTGAGTCGATTTGCAACGTTACTATGTTGTTTAGAATATACATGTCGTACGAATGGAAATAGTAGGTAGATATAAGTAATCCTTTGCTGGCGATCCACATGTAATTATCTACAAATGTAACTACCACTACTAAAATTATTTCAATCAAAGCCTTGCAAGTGAAATATCGACGGTTTTTCTTGTATGATTCTTCAGGATACTGCAGTACCCTATCAATGCTCGTTAATTGCTTAAAGAATTTAATAGACGTGGCTATATTTTTCTTCATATTATTTTGTCCCAATGCTACCAAAGTTAAAAGAGTGGCCGAAATTGTAGAAATATCATCGAGTAAGAATTGAGATAAATGAACATTGACTCGTGGCGTGAAATTTCGGTTGTATAAGCTCCATCCCAGTATTAAGACATGCAGAATACCAACGAGGCCGCTGCAGAATTTTTCTGATACTGACAATGGGGCTATTTGCTCATGTAGATATTTAAATGGCCAACAAAATGCAAATCGCGAAAAATAATAAATAGGTTTAACACTGTAATGCACGTCTAGAACCATATTTATTCAGAAGATACTTTTCAGAAATCTATTATCTATGTGCTTAAACAGTAAAACACACCTATCGATAATGTACTAGTACAGACATTAAAATTTTACCGCGAGTAAATAATCAAACACTTTGGAAGGCACTTTTGTTGTTAATGCGTTTTGATGGAAAGTATTAAGGAAAATATAATGCATTTGCTTTAATGGTATTACTTTACTTTCTTTCTCATAAAATCAATTGCATATGAATAATAATAACGTATTTTAATTATCTGAGTGCATATCAGGTCGCTATAGTTTAATACATGTATGGATATACATTTTAGACACCCCAATAACTTTTAATAATGTTCTGTACTACTTATATTCCATCAGTTGTCAAAAATTGTAATTTAGATCCACAAATTTACAAATATTTATATAATATAATGTGTAAGAAATTACTTTTCAGACATAATAAAATCAATCTTCGTAGATTTTAGACATTAAAATAATAATTTATTTAAACATTTTAAATAATTTAGTTTCCATTAAAGTACCAAAATGTTTTGGTTGAGATTTAGCCAAGTTAGATCAGAATGAAATTAAGTAATGGGTTTTTAGAGTTTCTGACCAAATCAGGAAGAAAATGAGTGAATTGTTCTAATAAGACAGAGCCAGCAAGCGCATTTACGGCATGGTTCTTAAGTATAAGTAGCGTAAGAATTGTTAGAACTATACATATGTGTATATAAATTATTAATATAAAAATACGGTTTCATACATTGTTCAGTGCTACTAATACTAGAATTGTTTATAGTCATGCAGTAGGACAGCGCATGTGTTGACACAGTTTAGAAGACTCTTCTTTCTTCTTTAGTCAACCTTGTTCCGCCGGACCTTGGGCATAAGCCTCCCCTAGGGTTCTCCACGCTTCACGATCTTGCGTCTTTTGGAGCCACCTCGATCCTAAAACATTTTTCACATCATCTATAAATATTTGGTTTCGACGTCCGCGTTGCCTGCTTCCTTCTCACTTTGTCCGTTTATATTCAGTCATTCTGGCCACGTGTCCTGCCCATTTCCTTTGCTTTTTGTTATCTTTGTGCCAATATTCCTGATCTGAGCATATTTTCTTTTTCTGGCTGTATAAACTGTAGCACATTCCAAACTAACTCGCGGCATTTCCGTCTAAAACAAAACGACCTATTTCGGATCTGCTTAAATGTATACAGTAGATGTACACGTACCGTTATAAAGGTATAATTTAAAAATAAATGTTAAAAAACTAGCAGATTAGTAAAAAATTGTTTAAACACATTATGCAGTTTACATGTATATTGTTTTGGTACCCCTGGTCTCTGCTGGACTATAAAAGATAGGAGACTTAGCTGGAAAAGGATGCAGTGTCGCAACTAAGGGTTTTTATTATAATCCTGCTCTGGTCTTCTTACATTGCGACTACTCTATGATGTCAGTTGTTCATCTATTATATGAAAGAATACTTAGCTCGCATATGATCTTAATGCTACTCGTTTGCAATTTCCACATTAGTATTTGGATTTCTTTTAGAGAATGATGATAAATATTGAGTTGCACAAGTCATTAGGCAATACTTTTGTGTTGAGTTCTTCTATGGCTTCGTTATTAATACCGTCTTTGACAAGCCGTCTAGTTTTATTTTCATAAAAATTTTCCACGATATATACTCCAGACTTCCATAATTTCATTTTTTTCCGTCACTCGTTTTCATTCACTGTTTTGGGGTTTGAGGTTTAAACCTTAAATGCATACTGTTTAACAATCTATTCCAGAGGCTTACTCAATAATAATAGTTTAAAAATAGATTCATACCCAATTATACCATCTACAGCTGTATCCACCCTGACGGCACAGCGCATAGAGGATCAGAAATCATCATTAAAAATTCCATATCTCACCATGAATTGGACAAATATCAAACTAATGAAATCCAAGCCACTAACATACGGGTAAACACCAAAGAGTGGAACCTGACTGTAACATCCGTCTACTGCCCACCTCGCCACCATACTTGTTTACAAGTACAAGGAATTCTTTCATACCCTTGGCAATAGATTTATTGCAGGGGGGATTGGAATGCCAAGCACTCCCAATGGGGTTCCAGACTCATTACCACTAAGGGCCGCAACCTCCTACGGGCCTTAATCGGCTATAACTACACCCATCTAACTAACGGAAAACCTACTTACTGGCCAACAGGCCCTAGAAACCTGTTGGATCTACTGGACTTCTTTATTACCAAAGGTATACCAACGCAAAACATCCGACCGCACCCCCGTCATCCTAAGCATGAGCATTGAAGTCATAAGCAAACTCACACACCCAAAGCTCACAACGAGATACACCGACTGGGACACATTTGAAGAATTCATAAACGAGAAACTCAACCTCAATATACGCATCAAAGACTCAGCAGACCTAAATGCCGCTGTCTCATCACTCATCAGCAAAAAAATACGAGTCAGAGGGAGATCCTTGAAGATCTGCACCACTACGGAAGAATGTTGAGACAACTTACTCAACTCTCAAAGAAGCCCAAAACTCAACCTTTGAAACATACATTCAGAAACTATCACCAGATGACCACAGCTTATGGAAAGCCACCAAAATGTCCAAAAGACCCACGCCGCCAAATTCTCAGATAAGAAAACGCAACAACGAATGGGCTCACTTTAATAAAGAAAAAACTGATACCCTCGCAGATCACCTATCCAACGTCTTCCAAGCGCCCGAACCAACACCGGGTAATTTAAATAATGATATCGAAAATTTCTTTGATGTACCTTGCCAGATGTCGCCACCAATAAGACCCTTAAGCCCGGCAGAAGTTAAAGCTGAAATAACCAAGCTAAACCAACACAAGGCTTCGAGGTATGAGCTAATAACCGGACAAATCCTGAAAATGTTGCCCCGCAAAGCTGTCGTCCTTCTCACAACGATCTTTAACCGAATGCTAATTCTCTACTACTTTCCTACTACATGGAAATACGCAGAAATAATAATGATACACAAAAACGGTAAACCCCCTCATGAGACATCGTTATACAGACCTATAAGCCTATTGCCAATCCCTCGTAAAATATTTGAAAGGTAGCTACTCAAAAGAATACAGGATGACTATCAACTAACGCACCTACTACCCAACTAGCAGTTTGGTTTGCTGCAAAACATGCCAACGATACACCAAGCCCACAGAATAGTCAACCAAATATCTAAGAGCATTGAAAAAAGGAAATACTGCAACGGAGTATTCCTAGATGTGTCACAAGCATTCGACAAAGTATGGCACACGGGCATACTCTACAAACTTAAAATATGGTCAATAACAACTACTACCTCCTTCTGAAATCCTACCTCACTGATTGAAATTTCTCCGTAAAACACAACGAAGCACTTTCCCCATATTACCCTATACTATCCGGCGTCCCACAGGGCAGTGTGCTTGGCCCCCTCCTCTACCTTATTTACACTGCAGACCTTCCCGAAACTGATAGCACCATGATCGCTGCATTTGCATATGACATTGCTATCCAATCTTCAGATAATAATCCAATAACATCCTCTGAAAACATGCAAACCCACTTAAATCTGCTCGACGAATGGTACAGCAAATGGCGAATCAAAATTAATCAATCCAAATCTGTTCAAGTAACGTTTGTCCTCCTGTAACCATCAACAGAACCCCCGTGCCGGCAAAATCAGATGTCAAATACCTAGGACTACACCTTGATTTACGCCTAACATGGCAGAAACACATACAGACGAAACGGAGACAATTAGACCTTAAGCTCAGACAAATGTATTGGCTAATGAGCAGAAAATCTAAACTATCAACTAAGAATAAAATCCTACTATATGAGACCATGCTGAAGCCGATTTGGTCCTATGGCCTTCAACTTTGGGCGTGTGCCAAACCCACAAAGTTAAAAATAGTACAAACATTTCAAAATAAAACACTTCGTGCAATTGTCAACGCACCATGGTACGTTAGCAATCGAATGCTGCACCAAGACCTACAAATTCCATACATCACGGAAGAAATTGAAACTGCCTCCACCAAATATCAGCACCGACTTGCCGGGCACCCAAACGACCTTATAGAAAACCTGTACAGGAATGGACCGTACAACAGAAGTCTCAAGAAATCCTGTCCGGAAGACCTATCTCAACAACACTAAGTGAAAGTGATACATAAGGAGTAATGTCAATGGGCGTTATCCTTTCAAGTCAAAGACTTTTAACACATTTACTCAATACTAATAGTGCAGTACACTGTAAATTTGCAATAAAAGTCAATTAAAAAAATAAGAACAGATTCTAAGCTTGATTAAAACATTAGGGATACTGTAACACAGCAGTATATAGTATATGCTTGTTCAAAAGTAACTGGACATGCAGATTGCCCCAAAAAAGTACTATTGCAGAATAATTCATACTAAAGCTTTTGAAAATATTATAGAACTTTAAAGTAGCTTTTTCTAAGGGTAGCCAGAAATTTTTAGACTTATAGATTCCGTTTTTATGTACTGGTTCCGAAAATACTGGGCTTTCTCTGTGAGGTGCTAAACAATATTTTCTCTGTTTCGGCATTAGAATGACATTATTCTCGCACTACTTTTAAGACTAGAATGGAGTTCATTCTTAAACGATTTTGAGTGACATTTTGTTGTCAGCGATTGGTATGCCTGCAGTCTGACATTAAGTGTATGTTCCCTGCTGAAAGACTTTATCAGATTTGAGTGTTATCGCGGTCTGCGGAATTTAAATTGATATATTTTGCATTAAACTATAATGTCGATTTCGTGTTAAATAAACTTTGAAACGTCGAATTCCCACAACTGACAAACACAAATAATTGCTGCCAACCTAACTATATTCTACCAAAAGCTTCCTAGAAATTGTCAACTATTTTTATAAAAAAATTTAAATAAATAATGTAAATGGAAGCCGAAACAGAGAAAATAGTATAAAAAACTCGTTACAGAAGGCCATTCAAGCACTCCTCCGTTCGAATTCGTGCTTGAATATGTTGCCTTCTGTAACTCATGTTTTAATGTACTATTCTAATCAATAAATTAGCATTATATTTAATGAGGCAAATAAGAGTTTGCCTAGAGGAATATATACGGTTTATTCAAAAAGTGTTAGCATTCTTAACAAACACAACTTACAGCTTATGACATTAACATAGTTTATGCGAAGTAATTATGACTATTGAACTGCACACAAACAATAAAATATGTTGTAACAGTGCCAGCTAGTATAGCAATCATTTTATAATTAATAGTGAACATTTTAGCTGCAGAAAAACTTGATTTGCGGAAACTTATATGTTGCACCAAAATTTGTAGTTGTTCTCGATAAGCTCGTTCAATGTTGTTCGAATTTATGAATTGCAGTTCATGTAGCATATTTTCAGCTAAAATTCCCATTTTTAAATGTTCTTTCGTTGCAGTTGCGCATTTTGCGCACAATAATAGAAGAATGACCTGAAATAGCAATATTTTACATATTTCATGTTGCGAGGAATAGTTTTTCTAAATGCTTATAAAGTACTTACGCAATGAAATATAACATTTGTGACTTCCTTGAATGTTAACGCCCGCTCGATTTTTGCTACGGTGCTTGTTACAGCTGTAAAATCACTAACACCTTTAATTACCCCATAGTATAAAGAATTAAGGCAAAGAGTTGTTATTGCCCAGTACATTAAAACGATTTGCCAACCGTGAGCATCATTCACAATTTGAATTAAATTGGATAGCTGGTTATGCATTTTGCATAATTTTCTGATATGTTTTAAATTCGCGATCTGAATCCGTCCTTTTGGTGGAGCTGATTGTGCAAAACTTTCATTGAGTTTTTGAAAGTAGCATGTTATAAGTTCTATTTTACACAATATTTGAAGAAATATTATCAGCAACAGATTTTGTGTAACATATATATTGACGTATTGTATTACCAAAATGTAGTTAATACATACATACAATCCCATGTCCACTACAACAACTGTTAAACCGAAGAAGCAAATAATTATCAGTTGCGCTAGAAACTTTCTACGCAGATTACTAAAAACAGTGTTTGATTCTACGATCAAATCTTTGGTGATATATTCAAGTTCCAAGAAGAATTTTTCTGTTAAATTCTCACAGTTAGAATTCGATGCTACAATTGACAGGATTGCAAGCGTGTGTTCAGCAAAAGTAAATATGGTATCGATAATGACTGCTAATGTATCTGAGAAAGCGTTGGACAGTTTTCCACATGTAGACCAGATTAGATAAATTACAATTACGGTTACCAGAGCAAACGCTTTCAATCTCTTCCAAAGGCGTAGACAAACAATTTTGTTGTTCTGGTTATATTCATACGGCCATAAACAGACCAAACTTGAAAGATTGTAAAGTGGTTTAACTGTGTCATGAACACTAAGATCAATCACACTCCTTATCTGAAACGTAACATAAATAGTAGTAATTACTTAAAATGTTTGAATAAATACATATAGGGTGAACGACGTACCGAATGTACTATGATCATAATCACGTCTTTAAAAATAGACCTAACATCATCAACATCATAACAATAACAACAACAATACAAATGTTGCATCTGTGTAGCCTCACAATAAAAATGTTGTTTTATTGTTAAATTTGAAGATCAAATTGCGATCAAAAGTATAATTTCGCTTAAATTGCAGTAGTCGCACTGAAGAAAAAGACATGGAGTTGGTTTATGAAGAACCGACACAATGTCTCAGAGATGACATTACGAAGTACACCCCAATATTCGAAGATTTTAATGCGATTTGGTAATCGAAACTCACTACTTAAATTTGTAGAATCTAATAACGAACACAGCGTAAAGATCTCTTGAAAAACAGGAATCAACGAAAATGGACATGAAGAAGTCTTAATTATGAAACAAAAATTTAACAGTGTCTCGCATAATATATGAGTACTCTCAACAGGAAGCGACCACAGATTGATTAAAGCGGAACTGTGTATCAGTACCAAAGCGAAAACATTAGCAAGCTAAAACCATATACCAACTGATGCCCCAACACTTGTAAGCAACAAATATGAATACAAGGAAGACATAAAACGATAACTACAAAAACACATCCCATGCCGTATCAACTAACTAAATAGATATTAGGAAAATGTAAAATCAAGTAAAGTAGCAACGAGGGTGAAAGGGCCATTAAATAAAATTAATAAAGAGCTCAAAGAAATTATGGAGACAATGAAAAATTTAAAAACGTAGCAGATTGAACAAAATTGAATGGATAAAATTGAGCAAAAAAAGAAAGAAAGAACTCAGAAGACAGATGAAGAAACACAAAACCAAAGCAATTGTGGTAGCTATATAAAAAACTATAGATCTCAAAACTACAAAGAAAGAACGAAATAATAGAAAGGATAAAATTGCTAAAATTAAGGACAAAAACAGATAGATTGAATTAGAAATTAGGATATATACCAGAGGTAATACTTATATACAAGAAATGCAATATGCACAAATTAGAGAAATTTAACATATGCGAGACCACGAGAAAATTAACAGAGAGAAGCAATGAGTATAATTTGAGAAATTATATAGCCTTTGTAGACTATAAAAAGGTATTCGATTCGATGAAGATATGGACAATTCTTAACTTTCTGAGAAGATGCTGTAGAGACAGTAGGCACAATCGCATTAGCAAGAATGTACATTCAATCCTTTACTACTACCATTTCACCAAAATAGGTTTTCATCGTGATGGAAATATTACCAAATGGCAGACTGGCCAGGAAAAGGAATGAATTTCTACAACATATGTATATTCGAACAACTTGTGATTTTCCAACGCTGTAATGGTATTGAGTAACGACCCACAGGAATTTCAAGACATACTCACTGAGGAAAATCACCGGTCTAAAAAAGTAGCACTATAAATATAATAAATACGACCGAAACAAAAATTAGATTAAAAATGCTCTTAAAAACGCAGAAAGTTACAGATTTGTTCTAAAAATTAATCAGAAGAAAGAACACAGCGAAGAGTTGTAACAAAGGATTTTAAAGTCAAAAATTATTACTGCCTTAACATGGAAAATGTGCGATTAGTGCGTTCTTCCTGTAGTATACAAATGCTAGAAAAACTCAAAGGGCAGACGCAGGTAAATGCTTGTAATTAAACCGAGTGAGCACAAGATAATGAGTCATGGAAGAAACAAAGGGAGGCTTATGCCAGGAGTGGACTACTAGGGGCTGTTAAAGAGAAACGGAGTGATTGGAAATCCAACTCTAGAACGCACAATTTAAGGGTTGAAGATAATAGGTGGGCAAGACAAATACTCACATGTAGGCCAGGAAAGAACTGGGGAAGGCCTACATACGATTGTGGATAGACACAGACATTCATGATTAATATGAGTCATTCTTTAAATTTAACTAGCACCAGAAGGCAGTTCACTTAGAAATGGATAATAGGGGTTATGCATAGCATTAGGTGAATAATATTTGTTGCTAGAATCAAACAAAATAATCAAACCACAATATTTGATGCACCGTGACCAGCTTAGCTTTAACCCGAACCTAAAGATATATTTTTTCTGTATTGGTTTAGGTTTATATTTACCATTTTTGTTATCAAGGTTTTGTACGTTCACATTAATTTTTCAAATGATGTTTATTCTTCAACATTCTAACAGAGTAGGAGGAGTAACTGTGTTGATATTATTTTATCTATTAATGGACTAACCTAAAAGCTTCATAGAAAATGAAACTAGTATGTAGGCGGTAAATTATATTCGTACTTCTGATGTAATGACAAGATGGTAATTATTAAAATCAATTACTCTATGTTGATCTTGCTTCGTACGGTTAACAATTTATTAATAAAAATCAATAAATAAATTATCACAGTTTCAAACTATAATTATCGGTGCACATACAAAAATAATAAGTAGCCGGATGCGTGGGTTACCCTCTACGCTTTGTTTGATAACATTAAAACAAACAATAAATACGCTGTGTTGAACCAAAAGATACGTTACAAAACAAGCAAAAGTTTGGGTGCATACCCTAGGAGAAAGGTTCACAGTTCAATTGTTTTTCATATTATTAAATAATGAAATTACATTTGTTTTACACTGAAAAACTAGACAGAGGATATTAGATATAAAATGTTGATATTTTCATACAAATGGGACTATCTCTACTGGTAAAGTCTTGTTTGTGATAGTTATGTGAAGCTGGTGCTAAGGTAAGGGGAATAAATATGAATACGAATAGTCCTTCTTCGGCAATACAAAATGTATTTTTTTTGTTTGGTATGATTTGTCACGAAATCATTATTATTAATAAAAAATACTTTTTTCTTAAATGTTGACAATTAATTTTCACTATAGGTTAGAAAGAGCGCTGTTTAAGCAACGATCAGTGATATTAACTTGAAAGGGGCGTATTAATTAACTATTTCACACTTCAAGAAAAAGCTGAGATAATTTGATTATGTTTTACATATGATTAAAGAGTATGGAGTAAACTTTATAGACATCGTCTAATATAGAAAGAAAAATTACCGTCCTTCTTGCAACGAAGACATTACGATTGTAGCTGTTGCAATTTATATTTAGTATAGCTTTCAGACACTTAGTTTAGTAAATTTTGGTGCATAGGATAGTAATTGTGTTTTTGAATGAGTTAGTTTCTGTTCTGTATTCTAAATATAGTTGACTCTTATGTAATTAATTATCTAAGGCTCTTAGCAATAAAGTTAATTTTGATAATTGGTGATATGTAAACCCTAAAGGCATATATGCAAATATGAAAAAAAAATAGTAATCTATCGTTAATACTGAATTATGTCAATTTGTCTCAACCTTATTGTTACTCCAAGCACGGCTCTAATAGAAGCTCGATCTGGAAACATCTACACAAATACGGATATTGGTGTATATATATTTGCTTATACATATACAGTTATCCGACGGAATAAAGAAAATTGGGGAATACACTGTAAGGATATATATTGCTATGTAAATACATGCCTCACGCTAAATACCATTTTATGTTTTTTAGTTTAGATTTTTAGTTACACTATTAGCAAACTTTGGTTACAATTGTTTCAAGTAATTAAAATCACAATACAAAATTAACGCCAACTAGCCCGAACACAAAACTGTTATCTCAGAGATTGATTATTAGGGAAGTGTCTTCACCCGTGGCTTCGACTCGTTCACAAAGTTGAAACGTTCAAACTGTTAATACGTGCATACTCTGACAAATCTCACTTTACTTTAATGGCACCAAAAATAGTTCACCTTTGTCAACACCAACCTACTCTCGTAGTGCAAAGACTGCATGCATTTCCGCCGGATTTGCTTCAGCTTACCGTGGACTGCAGGCTTTTCCCGATACATCGTACTTAACCATTTTCATTAGCGACGAATAAAACTCACAAATCATTAGATGACCCTCGATAATTGTTACATTTATCATGACATTGAAAAAAAACGAAAGTAATCTCGAATTTAATTTTGTTATTTTGAACGGTGGGAAAGAGGTTATCTCGGCACTGAAAACACGTCTTACCTCAACCGTGATTCAAAAGCGAATGAACAATTATTTTAGCGAATTTAATAGCTTAATTTTACTTAACAACCAATCAAATTACAGGGATTATGACAGATGGGAAAACTGTCAACATGTCAAACTTTATTTTTAAATATTATTATTTACACAACATTATACCGCGACTTCGGCTCTACATTCAACATCTTGATAGTTATCCTCATCTTTTGACATACGCATACGGGGCGACTTTTTCCCCAACTCTTGCAAATGAACCGAACGCTGCTTTTAGTCACTCTAAACAATTTTTTCCTAAGTGAACAGTCTCTGCCACTCCTAAAGTCGACTCTTACTACAAAATCGCATCCAAGAAATCATGTGCCATGCTGCTAAAGATACAATTCTAAACTCTACATTTGGCATTCATAAGTTGACACTTAGATTCTCAGAATGTGATATTGAGTGGAACCACTAAATAAACCTAAGAAAACATGCATCGTAGACCAAGCTCCATATTTCATGCTATATGACCCACGTTCAATTATGTGTTGCATTGGTCTCTTCGCAGTCTTTATCTCATGGCATCCAGAATCCTACTAAACGCCCAACAGATCATAACGAAACTCTTAAATGGCATTTATGCTCAATTGGCATTTATGCTCCCCTCTATAATATCATAGCAATATATATATATATATATATATATATATATATATATATATATATATATATATATAT
>JABXWE010006549.1:0-35014 GCA_014611495.1 Limonius californicus | reverse complement strand
TATGTTTCCGTTGTTATGTATTTTATGTAAATAGTTACCGATTATTTTTATCAAAAGCAAAACATTAAAAATTGATCTCTCCAATTGTGTATTTTAATTATACGTTATTAGGTGTTAGGACCATCTGATAAGTCCTAGCACCATAGTACCATTTATTTTTATTATTAACCCGCAACATCCCATTGTTGGGCCAGGGGGCTCCCCCCTCATAAGGGGGTTTGTTGCTCTACTCTCCCATAGTGACCAATCCTCGTGGGAAAGAGCCTTAACGCAACCTTCGGGTCACCCATCCAAATACTGACTGATTATGTACTAATCTCTCCTAATGCATTGTATTTCATTAATTCATTCATAATTAAAATTTATTAAAAAACAAAAGTACGTCTTATTTATAGGTATACTTTCTTTCACCAGATCCTTGAGTCCTTCAATTAAAGCTTCACACACCTCTGGAATTATAGACGATATTAACTGTTTTGACACTTCGAAGGTATACACAGGCCCGGACTGGCTGCATTGGGGGCCCTCGGCTAGAAGCTGAATTGGGACCCCCTCACGGGGGGGGAGGGGGATCTGGAGAAAATTTTTGAAAATTACATGCTTGGAAACAACATTTTACTCTATATTGGCACTTAAAAAGTAATTGAACGTAAGCAAGATCTTAATAAAAATAATTATACTTTATTAAACATAATTAATTTTATAATATTTAAACAAACTTGCATTACTTTTTTTGTTATATCTAAATTATTCAAAAACTGGATTTAAAAAAATTAGTAATAAACTACTAACTACAAGTGGTTAATTACGAACATGAGAGTGAGAAATATTTTTAGTTCAGGCAACAAAACCACAATATTACGGTCATAAGCTAAATTTTATGAAACACCCCAGTCAAATATACATTGATGAGGGAAAACGCCAATGAATAAGCCAAGCATACTTAAGGAAACAATTTATCTTTTTAATGCAATATCACGGCAATTATTGTAGTACATGTTTTATAATAAAAAGAAAGAACTGTCCTAATGAATTATTTGCAAGTTAAATAAAAAGGAGTGAGCATAATAGTAACAGAAGAGGTTAACAAACGAATAACTAAATATGACCTAATATCACCGAGGATCATAGTCATAACAGCAGACATGGGAGAAGAAATAAGCATAGTCCAAATATACAGCCCAGTAGAAGGAACTGATGAAACCACAATGACAGAATTCTACACAAACCTACAGCGCACATTAGATAAAGTGAGGGAAGAACGCAAAAAAATAATCGTAATGGGAGACTGGAATGCCAGAATAGGGACAGACATACATAAGGGACCTGGCTTCAGAGAACCATATGGAGAAAGGGAAAAAATAGAAATGGAAACAAAATGCTACAATTCTGTATAACAAATGAGCTAAAAATTGGAAAGTCCTTCTGGAAGCAAAAACAAGAAGACAGACCCACTTTCGTTGTGCAAGAGAGACAAGCAAGTAATATCATAGACTACATAGTATACACAACAGAAATGGAAGAAGACATAAAAAAAACAAAAGTGGAACCAGAAGCAGAAATTGGCACACAGCACAGACTGATAATACGAGAACTACGAAACATTAAACCAGCCACAGAGAAGATAAAACAATATACTCGAATAAATATAAATAAGCTAACAAAACACGAAAACAGAAACAAATATAGTAAGGTAATAGAGACAAAAATAAACATGCTGGAAACAAGAAAACAGAATTTTGACCTTGAAAGACAGATGGCAAGCACTAACAGAAATAGTAATTAACTTAGCAAGAGAAGTATGTGGATACAGGAAGATAAATACGTGAAGAAAAAGAACTAGATGGTGGACAACGGAAGTCAAAGATACAGTGCAAGACAAACGACAAGCATGGAAAAAATAACTATACACGAAGGATCTAAAAGACAAGGAAACCTATGATAAAAAGAGAAGAGCAGCAAAAGAAGTAGTGAAAAAAGCCAAACAAAAAATATGGGAGGACTTTGGAAACGAACTAAATGAGGGATTGCTTGCTTGCTTGCTTTGAAAGAGCGAGATCTAGGACGAGGTTATCCAAGCATCTCTATGCACTTAGGCCATATGCCTACACAAAAGACCCAATGCGACAACTATATACCAATACGCCTAACACCCGTGACATACAAAATATAT
This sequence comes from Limonius californicus, assembly GCA_014611495.1. Taxonomy (NCBI): domain Eukaryota; kingdom Metazoa; phylum Arthropoda; class Insecta; order Coleoptera; family Elateridae; genus Limonius; species Limonius californicus. The sequence goes on along the minus strand of JABXWE010006549.1, from coordinate 32,841 downwards.
ACAAACATAATACAAAACAAACTAAAGGAATACATAGAAAATAAACTAGAGGATGGGCAAACAGCATTCAGGGAGAAAAGGCAGACAACAGACAATATGTACATAATAAGACAACTCATAGACGGAAGAATCGAAAGGGGAGAAGAACTTATCCTTACATTTATCGACCTAAGGGCAGCTTTTGATTCAATACAAAGAAAAATAATAGAAAACTGTTTGGAACTAACAGGCACACCGAAGAAAGTAATACAAGTCATAAACTCGGTACGGCAGGATACTCGAGCAAAAGTACAAATAAACGGCAATAGATCAGAACCATTTAATATCAGAAAGGGTATAAAACAAGGTGACAGTTTAAGCCCTTACCTGCTTGTAATAATAATGGACAGGCTGCTGAAAAACACAAGACAAAGAACGAAGAAACTGTAGACTACAGTGGGACACAGGAATATGATACCACTCAGAATGGATAGCCTGTTATACGCAGATGATTTAGTGCTTATAGCAGACAAAAACAGTAAAATGCAAACGACTTAACATATTTTCGGTCAGCTCTTTGCTGGTCCTGGCTATTTGATCTATAATTTGATATTTATCCAATTTATAAAACAGTTCTCTTTCTACGTTCATGAAAAGTAGATTGGACATAAGATTTTGGCTTACAGTAGACCTAAGTCGATTCTGTCAGCAACAAGACGAGACGACTATACTATGTAAGCACACTGTGCTTAGTGTGTACAACTGTTTAACATTAATTGTACACGCGATTCCGACATAATTAAAAATTTATAATAAACCTTAGTAAAGACAGAGCCTAATTTTTAACTTTCGTTTTTATTTTTTTAGGGTGTCCCTTTGCGGGCCCCCTGAGCCGGGGGCCCTCGGCGATCGCCGACCAGCCGACCTGGCCAGTCCGGGCCTGGATGTACCTGTACATCAAACTTGTGTATGAATCACCAGTAGCTAAAAAACGCAATGTAATTGCAAGCCTCTCCTTCACAGAAATAGCTTTTCGATAGTTTGTATCTTGTTTTGAAACAACTGGTCCAGTCATACATATAAGTGTTTCGAAGTCCACAGCACTTATACGGTTAAAATTATTGAAGAACGTACCATCTTCCATTTGCAAATCCTTCAGTAAGTCGGTAGCACTGTATTTCACACAGTATAAACTTCTTCTCCGCCACCTTCTTCTACGGGTTCTTCCTGCTTTCTTCTTTTTCAGTGCTGTTATAATTAAGAAACCAGCACATGCAACAATATCTTCTTCCTCGCTTGACGATGTCGATATTGTTTCTATATTTTAAAATAATAGAAAACACGACGACCGAACTTCTCAAGAACTGCCTTCAAACTAGATGCCGAACTCGAGTTTCAATTAGAAAACAGTGGTGTGGACGCTGAGCTTGCGAACTGTTTGTGAAGAGCTGATTTTGGTCTGTACGTGGCTTTTTACAATTTATCAATCTCCCATGATCGTTTCAAAAAGAACTACTTTATATGAGAACAGATTCAAATTTTAAATCAAAATTTCGTACTAGTTATTTATCAGAATTTAGGATCCGGCGACAAAAAAAATGTCCTTCATTAGCAAACACAGCCTTAAATATTCTTCTTCCCTTCGCATCCACATACCTTTATGAAACTGTATTTGCATCGCTATTTGTAATCAGAAATAAGCATAGTTCTTGCTTATTAACAGACAAATAGGGAAAAAATTCTAAGAATTGCAGTCGCAAATATTTTATCTGCTAAGGATTAGCATTATTTTGAAGTGGTGCGCCCTACACTGTGAAACAGTTCGTCGTTGATTGGGTTATTGTTACAAAATGTTGTGTGGAGAGTCTATAATAGTTTTTCCTGGAAATAAAAAAGTAAATATTTGGTTTAACCGGAAATTACTTTTATATTTCATACGAAACGTCTTTCTCAACCTAAAATTATGTAAGAATAACCTTGGGGGGTAATATCTAACCTTACAGTTTTCACAACCAACTTCCAATTACAAATTTTACAATTACATCTACAACTTTTAACTTTCAATTAGAATTATTATATCGGTGAAACCTGTGCTTCTTAAATGCTACTTGAACATAAAGGCTACTTGAAAATCAATATAGGAACCCTCAATATTCCAGAGATTAGAGCTTGCTGTGGTGTTTGTGTGTGTGTGTGGGGGGGAGGATTACTGAATAGAAAAACAAAAGTACCAACCTATTAATTTTTTATATGTATGTAAAACGTAGAGGACCACAACTCCACATGGAACACAAAAGCTGTGGGCACATTAGCCGCAATTGAAAGTTGGCTGTGAAAATTTTACGGTTAGATGTCACCACTCATGAAATTTGAAGTTGAGAAGCTTCGAAGTTAACTTGATTTTAGGTTAGAAACAAAATACTGCGCTTTAATTACTTTAAACATATTTGTATTGTTGTAAAGACTGCGAATGTTATCTAAACTATAAAATGTAGAAGGCGCTTTGTTTGAAATAACTAATTAATTCCCAATTAAAACAAATATTGATTGATATTCTGTCCAGGAAAAACGCCTGTTGTAGACTCACCAAACATTTTGTAACAATATTCCGATTCATGAGAAACTTAACAGCAATAATGGGAATACTTAGGGGAACACAAAGCTGTAGGAACGTTAGCCGCAATTGAAAGTTGGCTGTGAAAATTTTAAAGTTAGATGTCACCGCTCATGAAATTTGAAGTTGAGAAGCTTCGAAGTCAACTTAATTTTAGGTTAGAAACAAAAATACTGCGTTTTAAACATATTTGTATTGTTGTAAAGACTGCGAATGTTATCTAAACTATAAAATGTAGAAGGCTCTTTGTTTGAAATAAATAATTAATTCCCAATTAAAACAAATATTGATTGATATTCCGTCCAGGAAAACCGCCTGTTGTAGACTCGCCAAACATTTTGTAACAATATTCCGATTCATGAGAAACTTAACAGCAATACTGGGAATACTTAGGGGAACACAAAGCTGTAGGCACGTTAGCCGCAATTGAAAGTTGGCTGTGAAAATTTTAATGTTAGATGTCACCACTCATGAAATTTGAAGTTGAGAAGCTTCGAGGTCAACTTAATTTTAGGTTAGAAACAAAAATACTGCGCTTTAAACATATTTGCATTGTTGTAAAGACTACGAATGTTATCTAAACTATAAAATGTTGAAGGCGTTGTTGTTTGAAATAAAAAATTAATTCCCAATTAAAACAAACATTGATTGATATTATGTCCAGGAAAAACTTCTGTTGTACTCATCAAACTTTTTGTAACAATATTCCAATTCATGAGAAACTTAACAGCAATAATGAGAATACTTAGGGGAACCCTGAATATTCCACAGATTAGAGCTCGTTTAATTTTCGAGGTATCAGTGTGGAGGGGAGGAAAAGGATTGCTGAATGAAAAAACAAAAGTACCAAGCGATTAATTTTTTATATGTAAAACTTAGAGGAACTACAACCAAATAATAAATGTAATATTACTAAATCTAGTGTAAATTGACAACATAACGCAAAAACAAAATTATGCAAGACCAATAAGTACAAAACATTAACAAACTTTATATACAAATAGATTGTAACGGGCACTCAACCACTGCAATAATCAATATTCTATCATTATGTAGTTGAGAACTATGCACGATAAATATTTATTATATATTATATTATCATATAAATATATTTGATGGTCGATGAGGCTTAGAGAATTGCCCTGCTGTCAGTGTATCGGCAAATAAGCAAAAAAATGCGCCTTGAACTAGAAAACTGCGTCTTAAAATATTTGGTCACGGCGAGGTTAATCACAGGTACGTAATTAAAGGTTAGAAAAGCAAATCGGTCTCTGCCCCGGCAATAAATTACTAACGAAAAACTATTCGGCATATTGTGTTACTCGTAAACAGATCAAGGCTCATTTTTCCCAGTGCAGACCACGTAGTAATCATTACATTCATTGTAAAAAACTATATTATATATATATTTTTTTTATATTTTTCCATATATTTTTTGAATCTGAGATATAAAATACTGTAAAAATATGAACACAACAATTCTCTTCACATCCTACGACTAAAGAAACAATTGTACTTGTTTGTGCTGAGAAAGACGCATGCCGGCACAGTGCACTCGCTCGTCTTTTGCACAAACAAACCTTTGTTGAAAATGCAAACTTATATAATATACATTGGATAACGATATGCATTATGAAAGATAATAAACGACTTGCCAATTATATTACAAGGGAAGAAACAATCGAGGTTCGATTCCTCGATCGGGGATGCGCAAACAAGGCCCCCGGGGATCGGAATTGAACCTGAACTTAAAGTAACAATTTAACTACTTATTCATATAACAATAACGTAACATGTTGAAAACCAAACGATGTAATACTTGCATCTTTAAAACAAGACCCTCTACATTCATACATCAACAACTAAAATTATCTACCTACAAGCGTATGTGTTACATTTTTAAAATCACTAATAATAAATGTGTTTTCGCGTAATTAATCCGTTTACATTTTAGGTATATTCATGCGTCCTGTCTCAGCATCGCGAACAACTAACTACTTAGCTTAATCTTGAGACAATTTTGGAATTTTCTTTTATAAAAAGAAACCAGTACAACCTAAACATTCACAAACTAGAAAACGTGGTGGGTCCCTAAACTGCTTACCATTCAGGGGCGACTCGAACCAAATCCCTTTTGAGAACTGCCCCAGTACCTCCAACAATATCTACATATTTACAAATTATTCGAGCACAATCGATATCGGTGAAGACAAGACTCAATTATTCCAAACTAAGAGGGTTTAATACCCCTCAGCTCATTATCTGGAGCAAAATTTATATTACAGTTAGCATTGGGAAAATTGCCCGCAGATACAATTATTATTTCTTGCTTAATTTTGCACACTTTTTTCCATAATAATAGTGTGAATAAATGCAAAATTGAGAAGTTTATTCTCAAATTTTCGAGACATTTTAAATATCAATAAATAATTAGAGAAAAAGTAATTAAATTAAGAATTCTAACCTTACTAATTCTTAAATTTTCACGACGTTTATATACATCCACAGTAATTATTACCAGTGTTGGCATATTTTTAACAACCTTACTTTAGAATATTTTTGATCTACAAAATTTAATTGCTTTTTCTTACACTTTACATAAAAATATTGTGCCTACACGCAAAACCAACAAATCTAACCTCACTAATTCTCAAATTCTGTATACAAATTTTAATATCAATAACTATTAGCGAGGGTAAAATTAACATAGTGCTCTACATTGCAATTACTTCGTTTTTCACCAATTTGTTTACAAAAATTTGATTAAAAGCAAAGAATATCAGTCTATACTTCACCAATCGTTAATTTTATGACCTATAGTTTTAAATTGTTACAGGTTTTCTTATACTTCATTTCACCAAAAATTAGGGGGAAAAAAAAGTACCAAATTCGAAATGCGTTACATAACTTCACCAATTCCTAAATTTTAAATATCAAAATTAATTAGCGAAGTTATTATACAAGTGTTCTAAATTGTAATTAGTTCAATTACTTAGTTTTGCAGGATTTCTAGAGTGGCATAATTGACAAATAGTTTAATTCTTCTCGAACAAAAATAAGGAAATGTTATTCTAAATACCAATTATAACACATAACCTCACTTAATTGTTTGAACTTTCTCAAATTTGGATGTTTAAGTGGCAGTACTCAAATTCCAATTTACAAAGCACTCGGTGCTTCCTCAAATATCACTTAGTATGGGCAGTTTCGAGACATATCTACAATCGAACCCAGGGTTGATCAACAAAAACAAATTTCTCCGTGCGGAAAAAAAGGGGAAAATAAATATCAAAATCGTATTGCTCGAACGTGAATTTAACTGCGCATCAATTGTCTCAATCAGCAGAAGGATGTCTACATAGGCCTTATAACTGACTATCACAAAATTAAATCACAAAACAGTGAATTTACCAGCTAAAACTTTTTGGGTGTGAATTTAACCAGCTTTTGAAAGTTACTCTTCTCCGCTCCTCCTCAATAACATTATAAAACAACTATATACATAAACGCAAAAAAAATATTCTACCCCTAAATGAAACTCAACATTTATAAATCACAGTTATTATTATTATTATTTAAAAACTCGATGCAACTAAGGGTGGCTGTTAAATCGAGCAGCAGAATCATGACGTCGGTGTTAGATAAAGTGATACGGTGGCATCGCACCTATCGGTACAGTAGACCCGCGACAACCGGAAGGTCATCGGTGCCATCATCGGCAACTGTGTTGATTGAAATGCGACACGAGGTTTCTCGTTGTCGCAACTCCACTGTATCACCAAAGCGCAGCTCTAGAATTCTTTTTGCTAGCACTACTTTAGCGTTTGGCAGCTAAACTCTTGCGCAGTTGGGAGACTCGCCCCCGTAAGCGTTCCTGCTGTCGACGCAGCTCCTGCACCTTGCGCTGCATGCTCTCCGACACACTGGTCAGATGATAACAATAGTCCCGCGAGTCCTGTAGGATTTGAACCTTAGCGGCACGGTCCATCACGCTGAGCCTCGGCACCAGCTTGCGCAAGTCCTCGAAGGCGTTGCGCAAGTCGATCCGGCGCTGCCGCTCCATGTTATTGTGTAAACTGCGCTTCTCCAGCTCTGGCTCGCTGTCGCTTCCATTGGAGGGCTGAACGGCTCGTCGTTTGTAGGGCGGCTGGTTCGACGACGACCGCCCGTAGTGGTGCCGGGAGCGCTTCATGCCGCGGGACGACTCTGCAACCCGCTTCTTGGTGGGGGTGTTTTCAATGCTGTTGCATTTTTTCATAGGCGGCAAAGTTTTAATACCGCCGGTGGGTGGACGCTTCTTGGATATGGCGGACTCCACGGTACGTTCCAAGTGCTCCTGATATTGGCTCGAGGGGTTCGTTGGAAGCCCGTAGCCCATCCGGTTCTTTTCTCCTATGGAAACCACGTCGATTTCCTCTTCTGCAACAAGAAAAATAAAACGCTTAGTTAAAGTAAAACATTTTAACCTCAAACTTAAGTTATATTTTATTTATTAACGGAATTGGTTCGTCGACGATCGAACTAATGTATGGTTTTTAATGTCAAATACAAGTAAAAGGTGTATTTTAGTTGATTTTTCATTTAAAAAATACCGCAAAATCAAATACAATCTACTCGAAGTTACCAACGTCAAGTCTAAACTAAATACCCGCTCAATCCTGTGGCTACCAAACCGCTCGACAAAAAATTTTAAACAACCGGCAGACGTACTAATAGGCACCCGCTCCTTGTTCAAAAAACGGTTGGCAAATGAGCATCAAGAACACTTTTACAACATCCTGTACATTGAAGCATGCAACAATCAACGTTTTTTTCCTACAAACTTCTAATACTAGTTTAATTTAGACGAACAGGTTTTGTGGTTTGAAAATAAGAACATTTGAACTACTTCAACTGGTTCTGCTGCAGTTTTTTGACCCGGGAGTTCAAAAATAAAGTCGTGGAGTGATAAACAGTGAAAAAAAAATAACCTGCCAATTTCAGCCAACGTTTTGGCTGCGCTTTTGGATCATCGACGAAATTGGCAGCGCATCAAAATGTTAATGAGCATGTGTTTGTTTATTAGCGTCTTTAGGTTATGTTTTGCTCTTTTCGAGGTGTTTAGGTTAGCAGTTCCACAAGGTTTCCTTTACGGGCCGCTGCTGTGCCGCACCTCTCAAAATTCAAGCACAGGGTCGTCACTAAAAGTGTTAGTTAATTCGGTATAGTGTCTGTATGAAGTACAATACGAGAATATTTATATACAGGATGTTGTAGAAATGTGTTAACTGTATGTCCGTATAGGTTAGCAGTTCCCCAAGGTTTCATATATGGGCCGCTACTGTGCCACATCTCAATTCTCGCACAGGGTTGTCACTAAAAGTGTTAGTTAATTCGGTACAGTGTCTGTATGAAGTACAATACGAGAACATTTATATACAGAATGTTGTAGAAATGTATTAACTGTATGTCCGTATATTCCGCATAGGTTAGTAGTTCCACAATGTTTCGTATATGGGCCGCTACTGTGCCACATCTCAATTCAAGCACAGGGTTGTCACTAAAAGTGTTAGTTAATTCGGTACGGTGTCTGTATGAAGTACAATACGAGAATGTTTATACACAGGATGTTGTAGAGGTGTGTTAACTTTATGTCCGTACACTATCTTCTGTTTGAATGTAGGGCAGCAAGTTAAAGAATTTATATTTAACCGAGAATTCAGAGACAACAAACAACGTATGAAAGTTCCACATGGTGTTATTTACGGACCTTTGCTACTGTTTTAAATTTAAACAATCGAGAAAAAAAAACAGATAAATTGTTGTGTATGAAAACGTAAATATTTTCAAGCTGTAGATTACTACATTTCCTATATTTTCATTGTAGTGAAAACATTCAGATTGTGAAGTTATAATATAACCTAGTGAGATAATGGCACAAAAACAACAGCGAACACGATTTCCTTCATACTATAAATACAACGTTATGTAATGACCAATTTGAACAGTAAACAAGTACAATCTTATCAGAAAGTTAAAATATGTTAGCAAATCTAATCTTGCTTCCAAAATTAACGATCATTATAAAAATCCTTCACGATTTACTAGAGTCCTCGCGCCGGCCTCCCGAATTCGCTATTTGTTCGAGCTCTTAGATTGTTGCTAGACACAAAACGCAGGTAGCTGTTGTTATCAGTGCTCCAATATTGAATAACATCTCCAGTTTAATTACACCTATCGGCCAAGGTTTTTACGCGTTAATTCCTAATTACATAATTAAAACGGCCTATGATAAGTTAATCTGGAGATGACCGATAATTCTGCCCTCTGCTCTGGTCTTGACCTACCGAACACTATCTTTGAAAAAATGCGCGTGTAAGTACTTTAAAAATCGATAAAGCAGTATCGCCCCGAAATTACGGGTCCAACGAGCTGTGTTTTGTCCCTTGCATGTGGAGTAAATAAGCCATGAAATAAAAACATCAACAGGACGTTCGAGGGCAATCAAAGTTTTTTATACAATCTTATGTTTGTTACCTCTGTACTCCCCACAATCTTTGTTTTTTAGGTCTGTAGTGCTTGAGCGCAATCTGGATGAATGTTAACTCTGTGGTGTAATCCCTACAATAAACAACCCTTGGAACACAATGAGCTGCATTTGCCTGCAATTTGGGCTTAGACCTTCTTGGAAGTGCAATTGTTGATGGGCTAAGCATGATTTGGGTAGTAGAGGCCATAAACCACTGCAAGGAGATCACAACAGCGGGCTATTTTTAAATTTGGGGCTTTGTGAAGATTGCAAGCAGTTAAGACTAGCTTTTCGGAGTCTTTTGAATATTTGGTTGTAAAATTGGGAAAGGTTCTTCAAATTGAAAATTATCCAAAATTTATGGTTTACTCTATAGCGGTATTTAAGAGACAGGGGTGTACAAAATGTGTCTAAGGGTTTGCAAATCGCACTTTTCTAAAATTCGTTTTGTGACGAGGTTCAAAATATCTCGCCGCAATTAAAACGTTGCTAAAAATGCACAACATTTCCTGATATCACACCGGGTGTAATTAAAACAAACGCGGTACATTGCAAACCCGGTTCGAGCGGTTTCAAATTTGCATTGCCACCATAATTGGAGCAATGACTTCAAATTCAAGGCTAGAAACGCTTTGGAAGTGCATTTAGCGCAATTGACATTTCGCGCATTTTTTGAATTCCATAAATGATACTTCATGGCTACGCTTGATTCACTTTTACGGTAAAAAGTCAACCTTGGTTAATAATACTTTTATTTTCTGCAAGGTTCAAGTTAACAATTCGACAGGCAGGGATTTCTAAACCGAACCGGAAGGCAAATCTGAGGATGCTGTGGGAGGGAATCCTAAGCTAATTTAATTAGTCCACAACCGCAAACTTGCAGTAGTAGATATAATTTTTGTCGCGGGAGATTATCCTATTGGAGAAAATTAATTTTCTAGATTTCGATATTTTCTTTTAACAATTATGGCGTTGTGGATGTAAACAATTATTTACACGCAATGGAAGGTTGTCACATCAAAAGTGATACATCAAGGACTGCAAAAAAAAAACTAATATGGCGCCACACATGCATAATAAAAAGTGACTAATGGACTTTTAATACAATAATTTGAGTATTTTATTCCACAATTTCACGCAATAATTTTGATAAGTTGAAGAGAAAGCGATATCGAGTATTTAGTTTTTTTTTTATGATAATTTATGAATGGTTGTTCAAGATAATTCAAATCTGCTTTCGCAATATTTATCTGGGCAACAAAGCTTACGTTTTGCATGAAAAAGCGTCCTTATTTCGCAATAATTGGATTATAATGTCGTCAATTAATTGTACAATTCCCTTCCGTAACATTGTGCCATACGAATTTACAAGCATAAGGTCATGCACATAACGTAATATGTTTTCTGGCATTGCGCAACGTTGTCTAAGCCGAAGACAAGCGGAGTTTTCCCGGCTCGCTGTGCCAAAATCCAGTCACGCCGCTCCAATCAAAATTTAATTAAGTTTCTAATTTTTCTTGGGCTGGAAATTAGAAATCCGATCACAAGCGCCGATTTTCACTTCGGAAGATAGCGATCAAGTTCATCATTCCGAGTGGACCTGTCAAGGCTACATTCCGCGTGGGATTCGCCTTTGCTGTTTTGGCTGCTAATAGCCGATTTTGCGGCTTGAAAAACGAGGTTGTTACACCTGTAGTGGACAAGTCATGTTCAAGGATCATTTTTTACGCGGACTTTTTTACTTGCAAATTTTTAATTGTGCGTTTTACTAAGTTCATGGCTGATGCTTTACCTTGTAGGCGGACAATGAAATGTTACTCGCTTTTATCGGGCTAATGAGCGTCTTCAATTTTGAACACCAAATACGCAAATCCGATTCGGCCCGAATTTCATACGTGCCCCACGGTGAAGATTAATAGCCATTTCGTGGTGTTTGACGGACGGGGATTTGCTAATGGGGAAAGTTGATTAATTTTTGTTGCCGGATTCGGCAATCTATACCACCATCGCAAAGTTGTCCGCAAGAATAATTATCCGCACGTGTAGAAATTGATCGATTTTTTCAAATTTCCTACTTACAAACTTTGCGCAACAAGGCTCGCTCTGTATATGCGCAGAACACACCAGCAAAGCGTATATAAATCCATTCATTCGAAACCTGAGCAAGAAATCATTTACTCGAAAATTCGTCTCGATTTACCTATTTATTATCTATACATAGAGCAAGAAGAACGGGGCGAAGAAGACGAACTGGACGAAGAAAAGGAAGAACAGGGCGCAAAAGAGAAAGAACGGGGCGAAAAAGAGGAAGAACGGGGCGAAAAAGACGAAGAACGTGGCGAAAAGAGAAAGAACGGGGCGAAAAGAGAAAGAACGGGGCGAACAGAGGAAGAACGGGGCGAAGAAGAGGAAGAACGGGACGAAGAAGAGGAAGAACGAGGCGAAGAAGAGGAAGAACGGGGCGAAGAAGAGGAAGAACGGGGCGAATAAGAGGAAAAACAGGGCGAAGAAGAGGAAGAACAGGGCGAAGAGGAGGAAGAACAGGGCGAAGAAAAAGAAGAACAGGGCGAAGAAAAAGAAGAACAGGGCGAGGAAGAGGAAGAACGGGCCGAAAATTAAAAAATTAAAATTGCGTATGGGAAATGATTCCGAAGAGACCCGAAGGCAGTTCCATACCCTGCTGCCACTTTAACCCCGTTTGAGGTAGTTAGTGCCGTGGTACAGTAAACCAGGGGGACCGACGGTTTTAGGTACTCTCCGTGGCACCACGAGTTGCAGCGTTAGAGAGAAGATTTCGGTCACCCATCCAAGTAGGCACTGCGCGGATCGTTCCTTAACTTTGAAGACTGTTTGACCAGTACTCGCGCTTGTCCGCCACGCTGCTTCCCAACGGGGCGAAGAAGAGGAAGAACGGGGCGAAGAAGAGGAAGAACGGGGCGAAGAAGAGGAAGAACGGAGCGAAGAATAGGAAGAGCGGGGTGAGAAGAGGAAGAACGGTACAAAAAAGAGAAAGAACGGGACGAAGAAGAGGAAGAACGGGGCGAAGAAGAGAAATACGGGGCGAAGAAGAGGAAGCATGGTTAGAAGAGGAAGAACGGAACGAAGAAGAGGAAGAACTCGGCGAAGCTAATATCAACATCCAACAATAATCGATTTCAATAAAAATAATGTTACATGAGAAGGGTAAATACCCCAGCGACTTCAGGTTGGTTGAAAAATCGAATCGAAAGATAGAATTGACATTCCGATATCAATCATTACGTGACCCCGATATTTACAATAAGGGGCAATGAAGAAACTTTGCCATTTAACACCTGCACGTGTTAAATGTCATACTCACATAAAATCAAAGGGCGGGAAGCGGTACCAATGTAATTTTATGACGCATTTTTTCCATGAGCTAGTTCTCCCTTCCATATTGCTTTGCTGATGAATTTTTATCTGTCCAAATATGATTTATCATAAATTTGGAACCGCCCTGGCCGCTCGGTTTAGAAGGTTTTTGAGACATTTTGCTTTTACGGTTACAAAATATTAAGGTCATTTTTGATTAATTTTTTACATGCGTGTAGCTTCCCTTAACCAATTGTGTCTCTGATCAATCCATAAAAAACCTTGTAGTACGAAATCTATTAAAAATATGGATGTTTCCTGAGAATTTTTTAGTTCAAAACTCCAACACCTCTTGGATGTTTCCGCGAAAATCGACCCTGCTTCGTTATCGACCTGCCTGTTGATTCTTCTTGCGAGTCTTTTAAACGGTTGTACTGTTCCCAAACATTTTCTACACACATTTCTGTTGTGGATATACATAAGTTGTGATTTATTTTCTCCCTATATGATAGCTTTCTTTTTCTAATAGTTTTATTAGAGACAACATTTGAATCGTAAACAGCCAGCATCAGAATATTACGGAATTGGCGAAAGCTGGCAACTTTTTCTCGAAAAGTTTCGCGTAAGAATTGGGCACTTATCGATTCTTTTGAACTGTTGATTTTAGAAGAGCTGAGGCAGTTTTAGAAGCAATTTTAACTGGTTTCTGTGGGATAAAGATGATTTTGAAGCGCTTTATAAACATCTGACCAATTTCTATTGAACGCTCTTGGGAAACCTTTTTTTTACGATTCCAATGCCTTTTTCTAAACCTTTTTTCCTGGAAGCATCCAAAATAACAGATACTTCTCGTAATGAAGATGTAAATATAAAACGCCTCCTTTCGAACATCAAACACTCCCGGGCTAAAATTAACTCCACATAAAAAAAAAACGAGGTTCTATATTGAACGAACAAATTCGTTAATGTGTTTCACCAACAAATTAAGTGTTATATATAAAAACAGGAACAGAAGGATTTTTTGGAAACTCATCAGCTATATTTGCCAACAACGGACATTACGAAGCAGATAATGCGCGTTGACCTCGATGCTGAGGAAAAACTGACACGATGATTTGGCGACATACATGCTATTGAATGGAGCAACACGGAAGTTGCAATTAGAGGAAGTTAATCCTCAAATTTCGGCCAGAAAAAGTGTTTCGCAAAGAGGAATGGCATTGATCGAGCGACGCCGCCCATGAAAGCGAGTTTCAAGAGCATTTTGCAACTAGAAATTTTCGGCACGCTACCCAAACCGAATTATGTGGTATTATTAATGACGATTTTATCTGCTTCTTTGCGCTACTAAACTTTAGCTGCGAGACAGGTTACGAAACCGACCTCGTTTCGCCCGTCTGTCTTTTTCCCTAGAACAGACAGGTAGGCCGTAGCCGGAGAAATTGTACGGAGTGGGTTAGCACTCAACAATAGAAGGGTATGGTACTCCCACTATGGGGTTTTCTCTTTAGAAAAAGCGCTGGGTGGCAACAGCTCGCCTACCTGGACCAGTTCTCGCTTCCTTCGAATTTTGTAAGTGATCCCGTTTCTACGGGTAATAATGCCATTTTGATACGTGTAATTGGTCGTCGGCTCAAAGAGCTCACGTCTGATCGGAGAATGCCGTTCTCAAACTGGTCCGCTAACTACCTTTCACATTCCAAAGCGGGCAATGGATTTCGCCTGATAAAATTCGCCGGGCAAGTTCACCGAGCGCAAAAATACTCTTCTCAAAGCCTGGATTCCGGGGGACACTTGCCTAATTCTGGAACTAGGAAACCCACGCCGGAGGACCACGTGCGCCGAGGAGACTGCACCATTTTTACACTTTCCATCTCGCGCATCCCGCCGCGGAAGGTCGACGCAATTAGTGCAGTCCGCACGGAAAAAGTAGGTTAGGCGCTAAAACCGCGCCTATATATAACGAAACAGTTATAACCGCGGTGGACACACCACCCGGAAATAGCACCAGATCAGTTGGTTCGCCCACGTTGCATTCTCACAGTATTTCTGCCCCCCGTGATTCAGAATGGAGATTATGTGCACCGCTCTCTATTCAACACGTGGATGATTTAAACAATGCCAAAATGTACGCGCGAGCCCGCTAAATATTAAACATCGATCCCACACGCGACCCATCACACGATCGAATTTATGGGCTGCTTTTAATAGATCAAAATCTTTTTTTTTAACGGCGCCCATCAAACTAAATCAAAAATCGTATTTGATTTCAAACCAAATGTATACTGGGACTAGTTTTATATAAAATCAAGGGTAAACTAGTTTCATGAAGTGAGAGTACCGGGAGTCCGTTGAATCCTCAACCACCTATGGTGGAGGAAGAAGACGTTATGAAAGATGGTTATGTACAGGGTTTTTGAAGAGTTTACAAAATTTGGAAACCAGACGCATAAATATTGATTTAAACGCTGGATACTTTTCGGGAAGCTGGGAAATGGTAGTACCTAACTGTTTGGTCGAGCGAAACCGCTGGAAGTCTACTGAACTCTCAACTTTCCAAAGTAATAAAGAAAACCCTCCATGAGATATGATTACGCACCCAGTTTTCCGTAAATGTCAATTGCTGGAAGGTAGGTTCTTGTAAATACTGTTTTAAAAATTCTGGAATTTTTTTGTAAATATAAGAAATAAAATAAAAAGAAGAAAGCGCTCGATTGAACGAGACCGCTGGGAATCCATTGAACCCTCAACCTTCCAAAGTAATAAAGAAGACCCTCCCTCCATGAGAGATGATTACGCACCCAGTTTTCCGTAAATGTTAATTGCTGGAAGGAAGGTTCTTGTAAATACTGTTTTAAAAATTCATTGAACCCCCAACGTGATATGCTGATGGGATACACAGAAAGTATTGTTTTGGAGAAACCAGGAAAGAGACCCAAACAATTGTTTGACAACGAAATTTTTTTGGAATGTATCCGGGAACGGGTTTTCAATGGAAGAAATTGGTTGGGCAACAAACACAAATTAGCTTGAAATCAGAGGAACCCAGAACCCACCATCGAGGATATTCAAAGAAAAATGCCCTTTCTAAAGACCAAGAGGGAAAAAAAGCTCTCATCATGGTAATGAACTATCAAATTAAAAAGTTCTTCCAAAATTGTGTTTGTTTTACACAGTCAAAAGTAGTTTTTGGATATATTGCGTCTCCCTGTAAGTATTTTTCAGTTAAAGCCCAAATTTAGCTAAAAAATAGTAGAAGTTCTCTGTGATTTAAAGCTTCTATTCGATGCTTTTAAAAGCCGAAGAACATATTCTCTAGAAGAACTTCCCATATTGAAGTAAACATATTAAGGCTGTGCAATAGTTCAAGGGTAGAGTTCAAAAATGCTTCGCAATTTAGGAAATCCATAAAAGTTTTCATCATGTATTGCCGCAATATTTCTTTTTACCGTAGGAAGCTCGTGAAAATTGCCATCTTCATAAAACATGTAAACAAATCAACATAAACAGTTACGCAACAGCGAAAGCACAGTTTTGTCCAAGGCCTGATTTGACCAAACATGATATGCAGTTTGTCTCGCAATTGCACGACCCTGAACTTAGCGTATTTGATAAGAATAAAAAGCGCCGTGTGTAGAACGGTTGTACGTGATGTTAGGTAAACAAAAATTTCATCATTTCGAAATGACGCTGCTCCCGAAATTCATTAAGGCGCACGGCGGTTGTAGTCCGAACGAATTTTTGACTTCTGGCATTTCCGATTACAACCGTCGTGTCTTGCGAAACCATTAGAACCCGCACGAATTTTTAACTTCTGACATTTTTGGCGTCCGGCACCTGGGGCTCACCTGAAAGTGGGTTAGAACCGCGCCCACGTGTTTAATTGCGAAATGTTTCCAGCGACACGGAAGACCATTGTAATAAGGGCAATGCCAGGAGAGTCTACTGATAGCCCGAGACGTCTATATATATCGACGCGGCGGCAAACGACCTCGGCGCCCCACGTGACAGGGCCGGCGTCGCGGGCGCCCGGGGGGACGTCCAACGTCGCAGTCGCGCACGTGGAATCACAATCGCGGCGACCTTGGCATAAGCGCGGGATTTATCTCGTCAAATTTATTGCAGATAATATCGGCGTAAACTTCGGTGCCGGCGCAAAAATGGCGTCGCATCGCCCGTTATCTCAAGAGCGTCTTCAAATAGATTACGCATAAACAAACAATTCGAAAGCTACCAGCTATTTGATAGCGATAACGAGTTTGTTTGCTAACCTCCACCAAGAGATCTTGGTTAACATGAAACTGTCAACTTGCATCTCGGCATCAAGCCGTGAAGTCGATGACATTTTGACCGGCAGTTAAATGATTTCCAAACGTTAAATGAAAGCGAGTTCGGTAATTTTCCCATGGGCAAGGACTTACGCAAAAGAACGGTTCCGATTCATTTCTTAAATGCCATTTGAACGCTGTTGCCTTCAGCCCTTGTTTTAGGCCGTGTCAACCTTCATTTGGGTCTAACCACAAATTCAACGGTCCAATAGAATGAAAATAAAACAAATTCAATGTGGCGCCACGTGAACATTAGATAGATCTGTGCAACAATAGCTAAAATGGCGGGACCTTAATTAAAATAATAATTTTAAAAATTCCTAATAGCGATTAACATAAGAACTAATGTAGTCTCACAAAAATAATAGCACGAATCTGCATTCGAATTTTTAATAAACCAAAACAAGTAAACATAACGGGGGGTTTGTTTACGGAAATGATCCATATGAAAAATATATCACTATCAGAAAAATAAGTAATAATAACATAGCGGTCCAATTCATACGGAAAAATAAACGCAAATCCAGTAATGTTAGTAGTAATTGATCAGGTGAAAATATTAAAAAAATAAAAATAACATCGATAAACATCATTTTTAGGCGTTATACCAAGAAAATTCCAATATAGTGGCAGAACTTATAACAAGGCAGAGTGAGGATGTCTAGTGGTAATTGGTTGCTGTTACAGGAAATTTACAACGTGGCTATGCAAATATATATCAAGCACCAGGAAAATTTCGGCAGAAAATAAGATATCTGTAAGTAAACTAATTGAATAGAATATTTCAATACAGTTAACATACAAGATAAGTAACTGAAAACTAGAAAAATTACGACACGGTTTAAAAAATACAATTTCAAGATCACGAAACAAGTTAATTAATTATTAATAAGACAACTAATTAGCAAACTAATTGGTAGTTTCTATAAAAGAAAATTCCAATATTCCGATTATAATACAGTATTGGTAAGAGTACTCCGTTATTACAAAAGAATATGGTGAACTAAAACTATTTGAGAAATTCCAAAAAGTAAGATCTAAGAGCAGTTGTTAATAATTCAGTGGCGACTCGCCAAGTGAAGTAGGCGAAGTGCCTCTTCACTTAAGATTTTCATTCAATTGCGAATATTTATTTAAATTACATAAAAAATTATTCATCGGCATTACACCTATTAGGAGTCGTTTATTTATGGCATACATACTCGCAGATACAATAAACTTAGTGAAAACCAACACATTGCATTTGTTCTGGTCCCCTTGTATTTAAATTTTTAATGCAGTCCGTCGAGCATGAACGCAGTGAGCATAAAAAATCTTTCCTACATCACTCGTGCAATTTTATTGTAGTGAAGAGTCGGCCTCAAATGTATTGTAACTCTGCACTTATACCTCCGTTGCCATGGTAACGCCTACGGCAGTATGTTTCACGGTGAATCGCGCAAGTGAAGAGTACAGTCGCAATCAGTCGCAGAACTTCATATGCGGGTTTGACCATCGGTTTTTAAACCATTTTGAATTCACATTTTTAGCTGTAGTATTTAATGATATTTTCTATCTCACTGACATATTTGATGTTCTCCAAAGCAAATCATTGGATCTTCATTTTTGTATTAGAAAAATAAATAAAACTATTGAACTATTACAGAGGAAAAGGAATGACGATTTCTTTGGAACACTCTTCGAAACGACTATGGAAATACAAATAACACAAATCGATATTTCTACAACACGATTCGTGTTTTTCGTCTAAAGCATTTGAAAGTTAGGTCAATTTTATGGCAAAATATTTACAAAAAGTCACCGTCTTAAAAACGAATTAAATCTTCTTTATGGCGATGACAGTTACCACAATCTACAGACCCAAGAATTACTAGAAAATCTCGATGAGAACAACGAAATTTTGACCGAAGCCTACAAATTGTTTAATATGCGTTCGAATGGTATATCGTCTCGAAAATACTATTAATTTTTATAAAAACAAGCCACAGTTTAGTAGTATTAAAGAAATGTGACTAATAATTAGTGCTACTACCTTAAAACATTCCCATGTCAAAAAACAATATAACTGTTATTTTATTCCACAGCCACACAAACAAATTACTGTCAACAATGTAGTAAACTATAACCGACTTCTCCTTGACATATAAATTTTGAAATTTCACAAAACAAAACAAAAATTTACATTTTGCTAGTAAATTATTTTTTTTTGATTTTCAACAGTTAAGAAGCAAAAAAATAGTTTATGGGCGCTGTAAAAAACGTTGTTTATATTACGATTTTAGTAGTCATTCATAAAAATCAGACAGTTTAAGTAGACCCTGACTGCAGTAATTTGGGGATTATCGGCCAACCGGAAGCGTTGCGGATGTTAATTTCCTGCTGTTAAAATTCATAAATTTTAAAATAATAAGTTCAATAACTTTTGTACTAAGACAGTCATTACAATTACTTACTTTGGTAATTATTAGTTGTTTTTCCTTAAACATAGTTTTCTCAAAAGGAAAAATATACGACAATCAATTATTAGTAATCAATAAATTATAACTTCTTTTTTGAACTTTTACAAAATTTCAATTTTCATTTAATTTCCACCACGCATTCGATTTTTCCTACATCAACGGAAAAGAAATCAATTACAAATCTTTTTTATTTAAAGACGTGGAGATTTTTTTGCATTATTTAACCAAAGGTATTTGAACTTCACGCTTCTCTGTCTGCTGACGCGAGATAATCCAAGGCATCTTGCTCTTGGTCAGCCATTACCAACCATAGTACGCATTCTAAATGCAAGTTAATCATTTCTGACCGTGGGAAAAATTACTTACAGTAACATAAAACCTACAGGGACTGTTGTTATACAATATCCTTCTGAGGTAGTTCTAACCCTACAATTTGCACCCCTTTTGTGCGGGCGGCTCAGGTGTACGCAATTTTCCCATTATCGCCAACACACTTCCTTTTTCACACTTATTTAATCAGACAATAATTAGATAATTTTCAAGGGCTTCCCAGAAGCCACCATTGATCGTCTAGAAAGGGCGCCAGAAAGATAGGCTATCTGGATCGACTTGAAAGAGATCGTTTAAGGCTGTTGCGGTCGAGAGAGGAAAATTTTATCCCCAATAACAGGAACAGGCCGATAAGAGCGATAAAGCAGTTAAAATTTGAAGGTTTACTGTCAGCACCGTGGGTAAAGATAAAACTTACGTAATATTTATCAAACACAAAGTTGGCTATTATTTGTCTAATATCTGTGATTTGGCCAACGTGCAAGGCTTTTCGGAACACTCGAAATGATAAGGATGCGTTTCCTTGAACGTACCCGCGGATAATTATACGAATTGGAAGTTTAAACAGACACGTGTGTAAGGTCGCGCCAAACAAAACTGACCAAATTCTGCTTCCGGCGAAGAAAAACCAAACAGGATTACGCCTGATAATAAAGAATAAACGATGGTGCTAAAGGAAGTTGCTAATTGAGCGTTTTTGTTTCCAGATAGGTTTTTTCGAGACACCACTTGGATCGGGCAATAAAAGTCGTTATTTGGAGCGGAAGCGGAAAAAATGAATGCATAAAACGCTGTTTGTCTCGATGTTTCCCTTGTTAAAGAACAGGTTGCAATTAAAATGTAGAACTGCGACCGGATACTACAATAAAATATTCTTTTGCTAGCATTTGCATGCGCAAGACGGGTGACGTCAAAGGGATCCACTAAGGGCTATTTGAGTACGTGAACGTGCGTGGGCCGACGTTAAACGCAATTTCCGCCAGATAAAGGAAAATTACATAATTCGATAAATACGCTTTCGAAAAATATCAATCTCCCCACTAAGGAGCGGTTTTATCATCAAAAATAAACAAGATCTCCAAACAGATTACTAGGTCAAATTTCCCGAGGAAATTAATCGCAAAACGTAAATTTGTTTATACTATACTTGAGATTTGTTAGTCAACTCATCCAAACGGTAATTACTTTGCAAATAATTAAAATCAAACTCTCTATGGCCCAATTTTTATAAATGTTGGTAACCGTTAAAATTTTTCCTGTTTTAGAAGTCTACTTTAGTAGGAGTTACTTCAGTAAAGCTACGTTAAAATCTAGCTATGTTAGTCTTTAAATTCAAGCTAGCTTTGTATGGATGGCAGAGCTTCCTTGCTTAAAGTTGCAACTAGTAGTTTGCCTTAAATTTTGCCATCTCCGAGGTTTAACTATGCCTTCTATTTAAATTAAAATTAATTTTTTTCCTGAATTTGAAGTCTACCTTGGTTTCTACTTGAATTCCTGTTTCTTTAAGAGTTAAATTAAGTATATGTTAAGTAGAAAAGTTCAAACTTTTGTAGGATTCAGTTATTTCAGTAAATCTAGGCTAGAATCTAGCTACGTTAGTCTTTAAATGCAAGCTAGCTTTTTATGGATAGCATATCTTCCTTGGTTAAAGTTGCAACTAGTAGTTCGACTTAAATTTTGCCATCTCTGGGGTTTAGATATGCCTTCTACCTTAAAATTAATTTTTTTTCTGAATTAGAAGTCTACCTTAGTTTCTACTTGAATTCCTATTTCGTTAGAGCTAAACTGTCTTATAACCAGTACCTAACTAGGTATACGTTAAGTAGAAAAGCTCAAGCTTTTGTAGGATTCAGTTATTTTAGTAAATCTACGTTAAAATCTAACTACCTTAGTCTTTAAATTCAGGCTAGCTTTTTATGGATAGCATAGCTTCCTTGCTTAAAATTGCAACTAGTAGTTTGACTTAAATTTTCCCATCTCTGAGGTTTAGATATGCCTTCTACTTAAATTAAAATTAATTTTTTTCTTGAATTAGAAGTCTACCTTAGTTTCTACTTGAATTTCTGTTTCGTTAGAACTAAATTAAGTATACTTAAGTAGAAAAGCTCAAACTTTTACAAGATTCAGTTATTTCAGTAAATCTAGCTACGTTAGTCTTTAAAATCAAGCTAGCTTTTTATGGATAGCATAGCTTTCTTGCTTAAAGTTGCAATTAGTAGTTTGACTTAAATTTTGCGATCTCTGGGGTTTAAATATACCTTCTACTTAAATTAAAATAATTTTTTTCCTGAATTAGAAGTCTACCTTAGTTTCTACTTGAATTCCTATTTCGTTAGAGCTAAATTGTCTTATAACTAGTACTAAACTAAGTATACGTTAAGTAGAAAACCTCTAACTTTTGTAGGATTCAGTAATTTCAGTAAATCTGGGTTAAAATCTAGCTACGCTAGTCTTTAAATTCAAGCTAGCTTTTTATGGATAGCATATCTTCCTTACCTTATACTAAACAGAATAGCTCGAATGTGCTTACACAAATAATAATTACGATGCATTTATGCATATTACATCATATACTCTTTTAAACCTAGGTATGTTGGGCTTGAAAAGCTAGCTAGTTTTTTAAAGATAGGCTGCTTCATAAAATGCCTCATTGCCTTATATTAAGCAGACTTTTTCAAGCTATTAAAACATGCTCGCTTTCTCAAACTAATCTAAAAGCGCTACTTCCTGGGCTGCGGCATATTTTGGCTAAAAAGTTCAAATGCATCTGGAGATTAAAATTTTTAGGTTTTCTTTATACCAATTCCAAGCCTTTTTATATCCCAAAAGGCAGCTAAATTTTAGAAAATAAGCCATATCTTAGTTAGCTTTGTTTTATACTTCGATAAAATCCAATGAACAAAAATTTAGATTTATACTTTTAGGTTATAACGAAAAGTTAGCTAGTTTTGTATACTGAGGTTATGTTATGATGCAACTTGCTTGTATTAAATTAAGTATTTCTATAAGAAGAACAGATTATTCAGTGTATATTGAAATTTCTGTTCCTCAACAGAATTAAACCCGAGTTTTAAATCAAGGTAGATTTAAACGAAGTTCACAAGCTCTAGCTGAAATAATTCCAAAATCTGTTACGTTGCGTTGCACTAATCAAACTAATACTTCTACTGATAGCACCATTATTTGAATATAGCACTAAATTAAGGGGCGCAACAATAATTCTGCCAACTTATTATAATTATATACCACAATATGACAGGTTAAAGTTTCGCAATAAGGGAAAATTGACTCTAACTAAAGTCCCTATTCAAATCAATCTAGTTTTAGCTACATGAGCTGTTCTTTTTGCTTCAAAAAGGAGAGAAAAACAACACCCAATAAATGTCAATTTACCGTCTGCGCGTTCAACAAGTTTTCAAAGTTTAATTCAATATTCGTAATCGCGTTTTCATTAAACTTCTAAACTTTCGAGACTTTGTTAATCCGCGTTTAAACCAAAGAAATGTAAACACCCATATCCCAGAAATGGTTAACTCCAGTCCAAAGCGATCTTACAAACGCATTAACAATTCAAAACCTGCTCTGTCGCTACAGTTAAGATGTACAGAGTGTTTCGGCTCCTTTCGACCTGTCCAGGCGTAATAAACGGCAATGCCTTTTTAAGAACTACAAGATAACACAGTTTGGCCATCTTCGCCGTAACGCTTAGCAATGCTATTATAAATGCCAAAGAGATCTGTAGAATGAGATAAGCGCTAAAGAGGAGGATTATGGACTTGACGTCCATTTAATATGTAATACGGTCAAACTTTTTTGACAATTAAATTTTTTGAGGACTTGACACTTCCTAGTGTAGGTGGCCACGCGCAGTGCCGACGTAAGAGAGCAAAAAAATTAGAGGAAAAAATAGCTTTCTCTAGGTATGTCCGGGTTAACGTCGAACTAAAATGTTAAACCGAATAATAAGGCAATTAATTGAAACACTAAACCAAACTGGTTTCGCTTCTGGCACAATTGTTATCGCTGCAATACTGGTATCCCACTTATTTAATGCAAATAATTTTAAGAACATAAATCCAAGTGGAAAGAATTCATGGCGGGCCTCCGTAGGGGCTCCCCCGGCTATCTCGATAAAACTACTCTCACAAAAAAATCTAATGGAAGTTATTCAGAAAGTCGCTGTGTAATTTCTGATAGCGATTCAAAATACTATTCTGGACATGTCTGACTTTATCCTGACAGTGTTTAGTAGAAACAATCATTTAAAAATTACTTAAACGAATCACGAAAATACTTTAATATAGATTACGGTTTTAGTAGTTATTGTTCCGGGTATCTCGTTTGGTTATGACTTTAAGCGACTCTGCTATCTGAAGGCTATACATTTCATATCAAATCTTTTTTTAGAATCTGAAATACCCCAGTATTACCTAATATTAAGAGCGTTTTCGTAAAAATAATATTTAAAAATTTATGGCAGCGTGTTTTAACCGTTTCCTATAATACTGTATTTCCAGTAGCAGCAAACAAGTACCTACTAAAGACGCTATTTAGCTTTGTTATATGAATAATACAAATGTTTATTCTAAGTCTATTTGACCTAGAAACTACTCAAACGTAGTATAACTTCTCAAGGTATTTGGACTTGATAGGAAAGACAATGAAACGGAAATTTGTGAATTATCGCAAAGGAAGCTAATAAAATCACCTAAACGGCATTTTTATGAAAATTATTTGTTAATTTAAAAAGCTTTTAAAGGTAAATCGGCCTTAAAGGAAGTGTCCTAAGCGCTGGTGTTTATTATTACGGTATTTCCGGTTGTTTTGGTGGCGTAATAAACCAAGGGTTGATTACCTGAACCGATAACTCCACATTCAGATCATCTCTCTATCCGGTTTAGATATCACATTTACAAAATGCGGTGTTTACTCTTGGAATGTGTGGTTGTTTACTATTTAAACATGTGGTTATTGCGATACCGGACAAACAAACACACAAATAAAAAGGAGGAAAGTTAAGGCCCATACAAGATAAAAGTGGGGACAAGATAGGTACGAGGACGTTATCTATTCGAATAAGCTGCCAAGGATACTAAATTCAAAGTACCTGCACTACCGCCACCGGGATTCTAATAAATAACCGGCGCCGGTCGTCTAATCACAACAAAATTTGGGAAAACCTAACAATTAATCATAACAATTCATAGAAAAATTGAAATTTTCTGGTATAGGAAAACTAGTTATAGGCATTGGCGGTTCGGTCTACTAAAAATAAAGGCCAACTCAAAGTTGAAAGGATCCTTAAAGCAATCGCATGTTATTTACGTCCCAGTTGTACATACAATAATTATCAAAGTAAATTTTTAAAATCTAGTATAAATCTCTGAAAAACTTTCAAAACTACATGTATGGGCGGGTTTTGATGAGTTCCAATTTCCGCAACGAACTAAATTTCACGCCTATGCCGTCAAAAATCTGAATTGGCTAGGTTTCACGATTTTACGTATGCAATAACATTTTGGTACTGTAAAGCAGGTTCGTAATGGGTTTCTAATAAGCTACCGATACTGGTCGCGTAGCCACTGCCCAAAAATTACGAAAAACATCTTGCAATTCAGAGTTCTAACACGTTTGAATATTGAATGTTAAAACCGGTGATACTAACAATAATTATGGCGAATGTTCGAACTTTGCAGGAAAAAACTGAAGCAGTTTTTATTTTTGCCGAAGCCAATATTTTACTGGCGAGATTGGGTGAAAAGGATTCCGTATTTGGCGAAAACGAAATATGGGAATACGCGTCAAATATGGGATAAAAACCAACGCGGTGCAATGTTCATGTTAAAAATTGTGCCCAGCCAACCGTTATTCATATAGTGCAAAATAAATTCTGCAAAGCAGACAGAATTACATAAAAAAACCATTTTCAATTCTGAACAAAGACCATACCTACGAGTCTTACCTTTGTCCATCGTTCTACAAGGAACAAAGGTCCTAATTAAAGTACGGGGCTGACTACGCTTAAATTTTTATTGGGGAGACACCTGCCTTTACATAATAAGCCCTGGATAAGGGCTAATTAATGTTATGTTAATCAATTCCGAAGATTCTTTCGTGCACATGGGCTAGTGTCCCTTCTTATCGGCCATCTGCGATCTGTAGGGGTTTAAAGTTGATTTTCTTGCTTTTAAGAAATATTAGGTAAACACATAGCTATGGTTGGACCATACCCTCTTTCCTGATTCTGAGAAGGGTAACAGTTCTTAGAATTGGACCTAATCTTTACTTGAAACGACGCCCTGCTGTTAAGAACATCTTCCAGTAAATTTTCTTGGTTTTAAAAATTTAACTGAACATGAGTCGGCGGACTGGGTTTGTTTATGTATGTTTATATATAATATATAGTTTTTAAAACAATCCTTCGAGCCATGTTTTATATATTTATCCGCGTGTGTGAGTATTTGGAAGACCATGACCTGCTTCCTCGTTTGTTCCAAGGAAGGGTTTTCATTCAAACAATGGTCGTACTCAGAATTGCAGCCCAGAACCTGAAACTATAACGACACCCCGCCCCCCGCAGGTGTTCCTTAAGCTCCTAGGCGGTTCCAACAATACTTTTAAAGCGCTACACCTGGAAAAATACCGCGAATGGGTACTGTTATGCGCCGCCGGTGCAAAAGCACAGGCCAGGTCGGAAAGTTCATAGAAAAAGCCGGCGAAATGAAAGCGAACGACCGGCAAATGCAGCAGACAGGTCGGAACTCGTCGACCCAAGCGCGGGGCCCTGCCGACCCTCCTAGACAAGCGATGGGAGCGAATTCGCGAGTGTGGGGCCGCCGACAGCGTCCCGCCCGCTCATTGATGGTCCGTCTGGGCGCTCGGTTGCGGCGGCCTTCGCACGCGAGTCGTTGGTCGCTGGTCAGTGCCCGCCGCGCAGAAGGACACGAATTTTGGCGACCAATAAAAGGCGCGACCTTGTACACCGAGAGTCTTGCACTCGGTGGTCTTATCTTCGCCTAACTACGCACGCGGACCGCGAATTTTATCACTTCCACAAGGTTATCCGTACGGTTAACATTCTCTATACGGCGCATTAATTTAATTTCGTTTTTGGTATGAGAAAAGCGGTGACATAATCCCATTGGGACAAGTATGTATGATATATAATCGCCATATATATAATATTCACACGCAGGGCGACTTCTGACGACTTTATTAAAATCACTTTCAACATGAGGATTTGAAATATACAAACTTGGTTTCACATTTTGAAATAGCATCAGTTGGTGATCTGGTTATTTTTTTGAAAATATTTGCTTTTCCCTATTTAAAGATACTATATATAATCGCCAACATATATACTATACGACGACTTAATTATATGGTGGACTTTTTCCTATATGAAGTGCATTTATCAAACTTGAATGCGAGTTCAAACTACATTTTTAAAAGGAAATACTCTGTATATTATACCATTTATGTTATATGGTGGTGGAAATACAATCTTTGCCAACCCTCTAATTTCTCCTAGTAGCTCAAACAATTTTGGAAATACGTAAGTGGTCTAAACAGAAACTGTCACACATTTACAATTGTTTTTCGTAAAATTGTTGTTTGAGGACTTATTAAAAAAAACCATCAAACTTGAAACTGCTTTCCTGCAATACAATTGTCTTCAAAATATTCACTGTAAACTGTCAAAAACTTCCGACTGCTTACTAATATTTTCATATAAACTGGTAGCTGTTTGCAAATAACTCGATGCATATGAAAATTGTTTCTTTTTAACCTTGAACTGGAAAACTAATATAAATTTGACAAACGCCGGATTAACCTCGAGAAAGTTGTAAACAATCATATAAATTACATTAACATATAAAAAAATTGCAATAGCAGCATTACTTTAACTGAAATGAAAAGGGAACTTCATCTGCGCCTCCACCATAAAACATGATTTAAATAAGAGAATCAAACGGCCCCATCTTTCCCAGCAAAACACTTGCACCTAACATAGTCAAGCTTCGTTGAGCAAATTAGATAAAGATTGAAACTGCTCTATCTCGTTTGTTTACCAACTTGAACGAGAGCTTTCCGATTAGTTCAGTGTAGAGCCAGTTACGAAAACATATACAGGATATTCCGTTTCAAACAGAACATCTCAATCCAATCCAGCAATTAGACGACCATCTGTCGCGAATGAAAATTTCCACGCTTATGGTTTCAATGACTACGTATTAGCAATAGGGTAATGAGCTGCTTGTAACCACACCACGCAGGTGTTCACGTGGCTCACAAAAGAACAACAAAAATACAGCGCAATGATCTCCAGCTAATGGCGATTGTATCATCGTATTTATTTTTTACCGCCAAACAAGGTCTGCAGCTCATTGCTCTTGAGCTATTAGCTCATACCTCATTACTCTTGTTAGTTTTATTATTTTAATCTCTTAACAACTTTTATGGTAGCTAGGGCAAAGACCACGCGTGCCGCACCATTCAGAAGGCAAAGTCGCGATTTTTATCACTCGGAAGGTTTGCGATAAACAGGACGTCCGTATAGTCACCTTACCAGGAATCGCTTCCTGAAAACAATTCCATTGCGATTAGCGGTTGCGGTTTGGCTACCGCTGCCAAAAGTCGCTGAAAATCAATAGAATCCGCCCTTGCCGCAATACAACTCTTATAAAAGTTTGCTGCAGTTCGCGCAACATCTTTGCTGTCTTTTAAGTACTCAAAATATTTAAATTATGCATACCGATGATTATAGATAGATTATCAGATGCAATGAGTGAGAATAAATGCCAGGAAGTAATACTACTAACTCATACCTTATATAAGGAGGGATGATCTTAGGTTAAGACGCTACGAAAAATTTTCTGGCGGAATTGTAATTTTTCCGGTATCGAAGAGATTCGACAAGGTAAACCATGGATCTACCCATAAATTGGCAACAGTTTTGCCGCAAGCGTAATACTTTTTGCGTAATTCGCAAACTTGTTCGGGTTAAGGTTAACACACAAATTCAACATAAATCGTACGAATTTCAAAATCAAGGTTGTTCGCCCGAAGAATGTCGCCTTTTTAACATAGACGATGTCACCGGCTACTTCCTACGAACTTGCTAGATCGTTGCTTCATTAAAATAATAAAATATGATTCACGTGCCGAATTTAAAGATCAAACACGCGCTGATATGATTAAGACGTGTAACGAAGCGTAAATAGGTACCGTTACGCTTTTCTATTCGGTTGAGGCCTACTATATACATAGCGATCCCGAAACAATTTAGAAACACAATTAGAAAAATTGATAAAGCACTTGGCTGGGATATCGTTTACAATGGTGCACTTAAAGCGCCGAGACTGAAACAGACTGAAACAGCTGAAGTGGATACGCGTCAGAAGCATGTGAAGAGATTAGGAAAACAAGGACGCCGAAATATAGACACCTACGATTTTTAAATAACACCCTGTAGTAGTGTGTACTTTCTGAAACCTTCCTCATTTAAAATACATTCTTTTATATTCTATACTGAAAAAGCTGTCTATTATAGACTTGCACAAGTTGAAATTAAATAACAAAAAATTTTAATTCATTTTGAAACCCTCCGCGTATTACCCATAAGCCTAATGTTGCATTTTTAAATTCAAAGGGCCTTTCTGTGCTATAGGAATATTTACCAGTGTGTATGTTTTAGTCTTCTCAGAAGTTTCTTCAAAACATCCACATATACACGGGGTTTTTAATTTTTCAGCGCGCCAGTGTCTTATAATAGTGATAATGTAAGAAGACCAGAGTTGGATTAAAATGAAAACCCTAAGTTGTGACACTGCATCCTTTTCTAGCTAAGCTGACTTTACGGTGTTAATACCCTCGGCAACTTGGCAGGTACGGTTTTCATTTTCATCCTAGTCTGGTCTTCTTGCATTGCGACTACTTTATCTACATATTTCACATACTAGCTAAAGGGCCTTTTTATCTCCTCTGAAATACAACGCCTACGTTGATTTAGTCTTCTAGGAAGTTTATCCCAATATTAAATAAATATAGAGCGGTTTTTACGATTTTACCCCTAAGCATATTTCCGCGAGAGTCCAAAAATCCGCTG
Organism: Limonius californicus; assembly: GCA_014611495.1. Lineage (NCBI taxonomy): Eukaryota > Metazoa > Arthropoda > Insecta > Coleoptera > Elateridae > Limonius > Limonius californicus. The sequence goes on along the minus strand of JABXWE010006549.1, from coordinate 3,182 downwards.
GTACATTTTCCAAACCGAAAGGCAGTTTAGGGCCCTAAGCACATTATCTACAAATATCTTAAATATCGCTGGTGCAATATTATTCTGTCTTGACTACTGTACTTTGAAAGAAGATTTTTATATTGAACACTATATATAAATATTATCAAAGTATACAACGCCTTTTAAACTCTAGGATCTCCCTAAGCTTGTTATCCAAAAATATTTTTATTTTCTTTAATAAAACATACATTCTATGCCTTAAAATCTGTATCCGCCGCTACATTCTTCTAAGAAGTGTTATCTAAATATATAATGCTTTTTTGATTATTGAAGCCCCTAAACATATGTAATCGTCGAAATATTTCCGGTTCATTTTTAAATCCAAATAGTATTCTGAATGTTGTTTCTATTATATCCAAAGGCATTCTTAGAAACTCACGTTTGTTTTTTTCGCCGCGAATAGTAAAAGTCCAGAGGAATCCTTTTAACTTATTATAGAATAGTAAAAAATTCTTAAAAGTTTGTTCCCGTGTTGGCGAACCTCCCACTAAGGAGACATGCGTTAGTTTCACATAATTAATAATGTATCTAATTCGACTACTGCTACAACTCTTGTCGTGTTTAAATTACAACCTAGTATTCCTGTACAGCATATTATCAAATTGATTATGCAAATATTACTCATAACAATGCTACACACACACACGTGGAACGGTAGGTTCAAAATTCCGGACCTAATCTCGAATTTACGTTATTCGCATTCCACGCGATGCTCATTTACTAATTATAGCATTTTTATCGCCGTTATCAATGGGTATGTCAACACTAAACCCTCGAAGTTGGCACCGCGAGAAAACCCGCCAGGCCAATCTTCAACAGAACAATCTTACAAAAATTACTACTACTAACTTATATCTTGAACTTGAACCGTCAAGCGATGGGCAATTTATGGCAACGTAGGTAGTACACGCGTCCGGAGGCCTTATGTTTTAAAAATAATTTGGATGTTCTGACACGACGCAATATTTTTTTTAAGGTGCTGAAACGGTTCATACTGCGGCAGTAGCTTCGAGGATTACAAACATAAAAAAACTCCATGCGAGCTTATCATCAGATTAAATATCGCTTTCCCATTTCAAATACCATTATCAAATTATCAACAGAGCTCAGAAAGGTCCAATTTATTACGCCAACAGCCAAAAAAATGACTCCCCGGGTTATCAAACTCTCGCTGCTTTATCATATCGACTTTTTATTTAAATTCAAATTAGTTTGGGGTTAAGGACAAGGAGGAAAAGCAACAAAAAGCGCAAGATTGCGTCTGTGAAACGTAGAGTATTTTGGTCCTATCTCGACTTACGTTAATTGACGATTGCAAAACTTGCATTAATTCAAACGTAGTAAGCAATATCTAATCGAAGACGCTAATTAAAATTTCCGTTGACTTTTCTGTCTATATTAATGTTTTTCTCAAAATTCCTTCAGATTCTAGAAACCCAGAACAGAACAGCTCCTTGGCTTTCCAACGAGGTGTTACATGTCTATGTTGGACTAATAATAAACAAGCCGGGATCGTGCAAAATTCCTGGACTTTTAAATTCAAGTCGATTTGGCACGTATTACGCGTCTGTTAGTAAACAAAACATTACGAAAATTACGTATTTCTGGCGGTACGGAACCGAAAAACAGGCGCCTCATTGCGTCTAGCTTACGCCACGCCACTGCTTTTGGACTAAATACGACATATGTACATAAATGTTTACATGATGCAAACGGGTGTCCTTAAATGCCGGGATTAATTGAGCATTTTTCTAGCGGATTTTTTAAACAACTTGTTTGTTCCTAATACAGATATTCCAGTAATCGTGGCATGTACACAACAAATATTAGCGCATTTTATCGTGGATTGAAAGTAGAACAAGACTTACAAACAAAATGTCATATAAAACTAAGCCACAAGCAAGTTACCAGCCCTCTATGGCAACAGAAGACGCTTTGCTAATAGGGCGTCCCATTACATTGTTCTTCACTTGGTATGTGCTACTTTATACAGTCGGCCGTAAGCTAGACTTCGACGCCGAAGGTCCTGGGTTCAATTTCCAGTACCGGAACATCGGATTTTTAACGGCCGTTTTCCCTTGCAAGGCAATGGCAAAACAGCGAGGTATTCTGAGGTAAATCTTCTCTAGAGTAGAAGTGTTTACACTTCCCGCGGTACGGAGCCTACGTTAAGCTGTAGGTCCTCTACGTTTGTGGCACTTTAAACGCGCAACACAGGCATAAGAGAAAAGATTGCTACGTCTCGTAAGAGATAGAGCACTCGAAGATAGATAGACATATAATATAAAAAAACAACGCATAACCGCTACTTTAGTAGATTTTTGAAATGGGTAATTTTGCCTTTTCGTGGTTATGAAGTGACTGCATTTCAAATACATCTTTTGGTTCCTTATCTGATAACTAACTTAAACTTTAACCGTTTTCAACAAAAATGGGGCTTCTCTTAAATATTTCCAGCTCTATTTACAAACTGGGAGAATACTAAGGCAGGGTTTTGAACCCTACCACACTAATAGAAGCGAACTTAATTAAATCTAGGGAAAAAATTGTGGGTTAACGACACCGTATACACTTCGATAGAACGTTACGTATGACTTGAGGAATTCCAGACTAATCACATAAAAAGTTGCCCAATGTGGAGTGTCACTCAGTGATGCGTGGAGAGGAAAATTTTAAACAGATCCGAAGAAGCGTTAGCTTTGTGGACGTTAAAATACGAAAGGAGAAATCCCCAATTAAACGCAAAGGAAAAATGGGAACGGCGAAGTGAAGGTTACATTTGCTTATTAAATTATTAATTAATTTTCAATACCTTCAGTTAGCGAATTTAATTGAAAAATTCTTTAATTACTTCGCGATACGACGTGAAAGCTTTGCAAAAAATGGGTGTCGAGATTTTTAGCGCTTTTTATTGCCACCAGAAGCGTCGTTTTTCAGCCATGAGAAACCTCTAAAAACAAATTAGAGCTGATCTTCAATAATAACAAAGTGGTTCCGAAAAGTTACGTCTTTACGTAATCTAATGGGTCGGCACTTGTTTAAACTACACACGTACCGCAAATAAGACGCAAAACAAAAATAAGCTACACGTACCGCAAATAAAATGCAAAACAAAAAAAAACAAAAAAAAAAAAACAATA
>JABXWE010006548.1:0-12097 GCA_014611495.1 Limonius californicus | reverse complement strand
TGTAACATAAAGCTGTCAGTGGACACTGTCAACAATATTAATTTATTTTTTACAATTATTGCGTCTCCGGTTGCAACAATTTCGCATTGTACATTCAATATTCATTTGAATGATAAATAAAAGTTTTATTTTTGTTTTTAGTTTAATAAATCTTGAGTTGTAGACGCTTGTTTTCTTGTTTCTATCTATGTTGCTATGATAACACTTTTCCCTCCGCTGGCGGGAAAGTGAAAACTAAAGCTCCGGCGGCGGAGGAAAAATGAAACTTTACGGTCGCCTACACAGTCGAAAAATGACAGATTTACTGACGTTTGAAGAAAAAATTTATTTATTGTACACATTATGAAGAAAAGAACACACACGAGCATATAAATGCTGCCTCATTAAGTATAATGTTACATGTAATGTAAAAATTGAGCCTATTTCAGTTTAGAAATTTCCAGTTTCTTAAATATTACAGAAGTCCAACCTTGAAAATGACACTATCTCTACACTCTACACATAGTGTTAGTTATACTTCAAATAAATATGAAAATACATTCATATATTTATTATCAACAAGTAATTACAATATAAATAATTCAATCATCATCATCACTGCAAACTACATTTTCTTCAGTATCTACATTCAAAATTCCTCTTTCTTCCAAGTATTTGGAGTACTGCTCTGGAATGCCTTTAAACTGCTTAATTTTAGCTCTCAGCTGCTTCCATGTTTCTTGATAATGATTTTTCTTGTCCCTAGCCATTGCCTTATAGTCCGAACCATATTTATCCATTAAGTAAGTAATCCACTGAATTTGTGATTTGGGCAACCTGAGCATTCGTTTCCTGGGAGCCTTTGCTTCCTTTTCTAAATCTTCTGCTACATAAGCTTTCGAAGGAGCCAGCTGTTCCTCACATTTTTCTTCATCCCAATCCTTTTCCACCGTCTCTGTAGCTTTAGGTTTGCCAATGCTGATGGTTTTATTTGGGTCATAAGACAAACCCATGTTTTCTAAATTTGCCTTTGTGGATTTTCCTGGTTCCCATGCTCCTTTTATTTCTTTACTGTAAGCAATAAGTGATATAACTTTTATGGAATAATTAAGCAACTTACTAACCATGTAATTTTTCCTCTGTTGTGTATTTTGTTCCTCAGGCGTTTCCTGTTCACATTATACCGATATGTTTTTCGCTTCCTCTGCTTTCTTAACTTCGCCATGATTTGTATATTAGTTTTGTACTGATAGAATAATACTCGATTTAAGAAAATGAGGTTATGTTTTTAATCACAGAGAAGCATGGTTCTAGGTAATTTTTGTTAAGCCATACAAACTACCAACTTCGGTAGAACGGAAAATAATTTCCCACAAAATAAACCAATTGGTCTGCGAATGCTGGTATAAACGCTCAATACGTTAATGTTTTTAAAAATGTATGAAGCTAGAAACGGGCAATATTAAAAATAATATCAAGATACATACATATTATATTGAATATTGAGATATCCATATTTTACCAATATTTAAATAATAGATTTATTAATGTATGATTAAAGTATCGGTTTAAAATATATTGACAAATTGAAATAATACCCCTAATCTTTATATCGATTTATGAACAGACTATTGTAATATCGAATTATCCGATTTTCACTTTCCACTTACTGTTAACACCCAGTAACAATAATCATAGCAACTATATTTCTTTAAACTTAAAGTTGAAAATTTTCATGATAATACTGTACTATTTTCTCGTAGTTGCATCTAAAATATAACACCAAACTGATGATTTGTAGAAAAATTGAGCGGTTGCTAGAAATTAATGAAAATTAGATACTACAGGTTATGGAATATTAGAATACAAAGAAATAAACAACACTTATTATAGCCGCGTATGAAAAAGATTAATAAAATGCTAAATAAAAAAAATATAGTAAAGATATATCTTCCTGTTAGCACCTACCAAAGATTACTTATTGTATTTTTTTATTTGAAAAATACATCCCCCTTAATGCAGCTTATGGAGTCTATTTACTAAAAATCTTGAAAGAACTGTTATAGAATCCATAATGGTTTATCAAACAATTCAAACGCTGACAATTATCTGGCGCGAAAGCATTTAAGAATTTTGTATGGAAATCGCAAGCTTTGCATATGTTAACCTATGTATTCAGAAGTAAATATATTGTGTTACCGAGTAAGTAATAAACAACTGTAGCAACTGATCTATAAGTTAATAACTATTAAATGATAGTAGTAAATTGTACAGGTACAGGTTTTGATTTTCACAATCAACCATTAACGAAATTTCTGTGGATCCTATTATGTAAACTTGCATCATTGCAACATTTGTAAACCTCCCCACTTTAAAATATATATTTGCTAGCAGTGATGAGCGGTTCGAATCTTTTCTCGGATGCGGGTTGGATCCTGGCTGAGGTCGGTGAGATTTTTCTAGGGGAAGCAATTTGAAAGTGGACCTTCTGTCGGCTAAGAAATAAAGCCATAGGTCTTGGGCCACACAATGTCAAGCACGTTAAAATTTCTACTGGGATTGGAACTCCATCAGATACAATCAGTTAGTACTGGCTGCAGTGCATAGAGATGCCTGGGAAAACCGCGTCCTAGATCTCCCCCCAATTCAAACAAACAACAACAAATACCAAGAAACTATCCGAAATGGCTGCTTATACTCTCCTGATTGGAGGCTGCAACAAGCCCACGCGTTATGTGATTGGATGAAAACAAACACGCGACACTTAGTAGTACCACTGTTCAAACAGTTAATTCTGATATTCTGTTGTTCACCCATACCCAGTAATAATATTTTATGAGGAAATTAATACTTTTCTTAATTCTTAAAACATATTAAATATTGAATTAACACCAAAAAATATAACAGAAAGCATAAAATATTAATTTAGGATATCAGAAAAAGCATTTTTTGGCAACATAAATAAGACACGAAGAATGTACTAAACGTGTCCAGATTAATGCCTATAGTGTAATCTTCTTCATGACCAATACGTAAATATTTAGTACAAATAACAAATAATTTGAATTAATTTTATTCTCTAAATATGGCCTTGAGTAAAGACCACACCAAAACAGATACCAACGTAAAATAACAAAAACAAATTCCCCGAAAAGCTACGGCGTTGTCACGCGTCATTTTGCTGTGAATGTAAGTAATAAATGTGAAAACATTTGCTAATACCATAGGAAATTCGTAATAAATACAATACACTGTCTCCTGGCAAGTAAATTCATTATATTTCACGCTTAGAATCAAAATTTCCTACTTTCTATTGAAGCACTTTCTAAAAGCTCGCACAGCGCGTCATTTACCCTCCCTATTTTCATGATACATTAATTTTGAGAAAATCCTGCTTGTAACCGGCGTATCTTAAGTACATTAAGTAAGTAATAATTAAGTAAGGTTAATTTAACCCTAAATACAGGCAAGTTTGCGTATAGTACTTAAATATTTCACTTTAGCAGAACCACTCGAGCAGCTGCAACTTTTGTATTTTTTTATTTGTAGATGGCTGACAGCGACGACGAGTACGATCGCAAGCGTCGTGACAAGTTCCGCGGCGAACGCGCCGAGGCCTCGTATCGTGGAGCAGAAAGGTCGGTTCGACCTCGAGACGATTGGCAAGAAAGGTAAGTAGTGCAATGTTATTATGATGTTGTGCTTCAAGTTATCTCTAATGTTTTAGAGATGTGTGGTCCCGACCCCGACCACGAGAGTACAGGGGAGCTGTGAGAGACCGAGGGTATTCGCCAAGCCTCGAGCCACAAGCGAAGCGCCTACGACATGACTATTATGGAGATAGTTATTACAACCATTATCAGCCTTACCATCAACCTGCTCATAGGTATATCATATGATATAATTGGATTGGATTGAAATCTTATATAAAATAGTTTATCGTTTAATTTATTGCTATACAGTTTTTTTTTTTACAAAAAGGCTCCCCATCTGTCTAAACATTAAATAGGGTTACATTGCAAGGTAGACTTTAAAATCCAAAAAAATCTAGAATAAAGCAATTGCTTATAATTGAACAATTGGTAGATTTGATATTTCAAACAATACAATTGTCTGTAATTTCTCAAAAATAGCAGACGACGGAAAAATATGAATAATGCCACTATCGGTTGTGGTCTTATACCCACCCAGTACAATTTTTAAGAAGTATTTTAGGAGCAATTAGTGAGTTAGTATGAGTTCAAACACCCTGTATGGAAGTTTTAGAATAGAAAACCAAAGCCAGGTTGCAAACCAACATTCAGTGTGCTGTTGAAATTGTTAATATGATATTAAATTATTTAATATGAATTACAGTGAAATAAAACAAGAAATAATTTTAAAAAATAATAAAGAAGATACAATGTGGGGCCCTTTTTGTAGGACAGACTGTATACAGCCAATGAAATCACAGAAAGGTACTGAGTAAACATTTTGCTGGCATAATAGACTTCCGTATGAAGTGGCAGTGCTTAAATATTTTAAAAATATGCTAAACAATCTTTAATATTATTAAATGTTTCTGCTTTTACAATTCGAGGTGTCTGAAGCTGAGTTGGATTTCTGGAAATGGCCAAAGATACAACGTTACTCAAACGATCAATGTTGTATCTTTTGCTTTTTCCGAGATTCTATTGATGTACCACTCAATTCAAAACACTGTCGATTATAACAGGTGCATGACAGAGATCTCCGTAATGGCAAGAGACACGAACTGCAATATGTGAGTGTACTTTAATCTGGTTTTGTTTTACCCAAAACATGCATTGCTTTTTGAAAAATTACATTTGGCCAATTTTTGACCATTAAATAGCTCATCTAGGTGTAGAAATACCAAGAAAACCTTTATAGGAAAAAGTTAGTAAGATTGTTAGATCGATATGTATGATATTTTCTTACTTTTTGAATATATAAGGGTAGAAATATTTATATTAATAAGCCTTAAAAAATTTAAGAAAAACAAATGTGTGAAAAATATACTAGAAATAAACAATCCAACAACTTAACTGTCAAACAAATATTCTCAAGATGGAAGGAGTATTTAAATATTGAACTATTTAAACAAACCGTAGTTTACTTAACATTTCAAGAGGGCTGACATCGCACAATCACCAAGCACATATTATTAGTAGGTAGACCTACAAGCCACTTAGTAAAATTGATAGATAATTGAAGTTACAAGTAACTTTTAATTTAAAACATTTCTAAGCATCTTCAGTAGATGTTATGCTATCTACAACTTGTCTATTCCTATTTTCAATATACCAAGGTGGGCTAGTACACACTAAATCTTCGGCACAGGAAAAAAATCCAATGGAGTTAAGGTGGGTGATTGTGGTGGCCAACCATTGGTTTCGATACAGTTAAAGTACACTCCTCGTAAAGCAAGTTTTGTCCCATTTAACTGACCTTTTCGTTCAGGAGATCCCTGTAGTGTACCTGCTAATACAGACTGCACATACAATATGTTTGTAAATTGCTTACCGTAACTTCATATGCAGGAAAACCATTTAAATATTTTATTAAGAAATATGCAGAAACATAAGCTACACATAAAAAATTCCAAAATGTGCCAGGTCAAACTGTTTTATGAATTTTCACGTTTTCCAATTGGTTTACCAGCGAACAATTAAAATGATTTTTTTAAATATATAATTGAATAACACAGAAACTATTCTGTTTAGACCCCTATGATGGTGTTATATGATAATGATTGACAAGGAATCAGGAAATGTAAAAATCTACAGGGTGTTGGATTTAAATATGTATATGCAAATTTATTTTGCAAGGCGACATAGCAAAGAATTTCTTTAAACATGAAATTGAACTAATTCACGATAGACTCTTACAATGGTGTATTATTTTAATGCAGCGTTGGTGAGGAATTGGATAATTATATACAGGGCGCTTCATTTAAAAAATATGTAAATTCATTTTGCAAGACAACATAGGAAAGTATTTCTTTAGATATGCAATTGAATAATGCAGAAAGTATTCAGTTTAGACCCTTACGATGTATTATTTTAATCCACATTAATGAGGAATCGGAAAACTTACATATATACAGGGTGTTTCATTTAAAAATATGTAAATTTGCTTTACAAAACAACGTAGCTAAGAATTTCTTCAAGTATAAAATTGAATAACTTAGAAACTCTTTGAGTTTAGACCCTCACAACAGTCTATTATTTTAATCCACCATTGATGAGGAATCTGAAAATGTAAATATATACAGGGTGTTTCATTTAAAAATATTTAAATTTATTTTACAAAACAACGTAGCTAAGAATTTCTTTAAATTTATATAAAATTGAGTAACTTAAAAACTATTGAGTTTAGACCCTCACAACAGTCTATTATTTTAATCCATCATTGATTAGGAATCAGAAAACGTAAATATATACAGGGTGTTTCATTTAAAAGTATGTACATTTATTTTGTAAAACAATAGCTAAGGATTTCTTTAAATATAAAATTGAATAACTTAGAAACTCTTGAGTTTAGACCCTCACAACAGTCTTATTATTTTAATCCATCATTGATTAGGAATCGGAAAATGTAAATACATACAGGGTGTTGCATTTAAATATATGCAAATTCATTTTGCAAGGCGGCGTAGCAAAGAATTTCGTTAAATATACAATTGAATAATACAGAAACTATTGAGTTTAGACTCTTACAACCTGGTATTATTTGAAACTACCATTGATGAGGAATCAGAAAACGTACATATATACAGGGTGTTTCATTTAAAAATATGTACATTTATTTTGTAAAACAATAGCTAAGGATTTCTTTAAGTAAAAAATTGAATAACTTAGAAACTCTTGAGTTTAGACCCTCACAACAGTCTATTATTTTAATCCACCATTGATTAGGAATCGGAAATGTAAAAATATACAGGGTGTTGCATTTAAATATATACAAATTCATTTTGCAAGGCGACATGACAAAGAATTTCTTTAAGTATAAAATTTAAGAACACAGAAACTTTAAGTTTAGATTCATATAATGATACATTATTTTAATCAGTTAATGTAATATTATACAGGATGTTACATCAACAAATATGGCACTTTTACACTTAGCATCTTGTAGAATCAAGAAATATTTGAATATTTTCATCCAGTTAACCATTCTCTCTCGTTCTAGAACGAACGTTATTGTTGGATATCTTTATTAGGTAGTGATGAAGGTATAGTCTGTTAAGTCCTCCACATGAATATGTTAATTCTTATATTTTTTTTCTGCATGTTTTATGTAGGTTCAGAACTTTTATGTTGCATTGTACTCGTACTTAACAATATTCACTAAAGCTTTTGATTGTCTTTTAAAGAGCTGGTAATTTCTTCAGAGAACCCCCCGCCGCTGTCGCGTCTGAAAGCCAACAACCCGTTATGATGTCCTTTAAAGCGTTTCTAGCAGCACAGGATGACAACATTTCCGACAGCGAGGCTGTGGAGAAGTATAACGAGTATAAATTAGAGTTTCAACGGCAGCAACTTAACGAGTTCTTTGTTGCCCACAAGGACGACGAATGGTATGTATTATGTTTTAAGGTTATGTCTAAGGTCACCTCCTTTGTTCAGACGTGAGCCAATCAGGACGATGTATGTATGCATTTCTAAAGTTGGTGGTCAATTTTTCTGGAGTCTGACGCATACATCCTCCCTGGATAATTAGCATTTATTTCAGGAGTGCCCTTGCCTTGTAAATATTAATAGTACAGTTAATGCCCCAACATATTGCTTTATTAAAGTTTTTCTCTGCAGCGCTGAATCGAGCCTTCCTGATACCTTCGTAAAATATAATTATGTGTTCTGTGTGTGAATCTACGTTAAACTTGTGATAAGAATATACTGCGATTAAATGCTAACTTACATGAAATCCACAATTATGGACTAGATTTTACCGTTATAAAGCTGTGCGCGCAATGCATATGCTTTCGCGTACTTTGTTAGGGTTTTATCGAACAGGTGAGATTCACGTTTAACCAAGTACGTTATACTTTATTAAGTAATTGTTTTCGTGTATGAATGTAGAGAAAATGGAGGCAGTGCTTAATTCCATGCTCTACAACTTTTTTTTTCTTAAGCACTGTGAGTGTGCGTGTGTTCCATTCAAACCCATGTAAAAAGGACTTTTATTAATTTAAAGTAACTGGTAAGTAACTAGATGGAAATGCTTTATGGAAATAAAAGATCTCATTCTAAAGGCATTTCAAATTCATAAAATGTTGATTAGTTACTTTAAATTAAGCTTTGAAAACAGACAATTTTGTAAATTCAGAATGGGGAAGAGGTTTTCATTTATGCCACTCAAGGTGTAAAAAAAATGAACGTGCAAAATATTGGACGAAAGAGTGGAAACTAGTGATGTACTGATTTGTTGAAGTGTAAGAGTAAGTCACTCAATACTGGAACAAACTTTTATTTATTTATTTTGCAATACGTACCACATGAAATAATAAAAAGACACAAAATCCTCGGAACTATACCGTTAAATGCAAATGGATCAGATCCAGCAACATATTAATTGAAATATCAATTATGAAATAAGATCTATTGCAGCAAACGTAAAATTTAAAAGAAATTTTCCTCTAAAACACCAAAACCGAGTATCTGCAAATATTCGTAAATTTTGAAGTTATATGAACGATTTTTAAATAAATCTATAACCTCAATTTGAAATAAAACCTTAACCTCAATTTGCTATTATTTTTCCTATTTAAATGACTGCCATGTCTACGACATAAGAGAAACACTTTGCTGAAATCTGTGCCAGTAGTATTTCATAACATTAAGAAGAAGTGTTCGAAATCTGACAGATACACTTCCTGCAGAAGGTTAAAAATTTTATTTAACTATATAATAAAAAAAAATATGAAAACCTTATATGTCGGTTATTTTTATTTCAAAACAGTATCAAAGTAAAATCCAATATCGCAGATGGAGGATTATTTTGCAAACGGTTTTGTGTTGTGAGCTTGAAGAGAAAATACAATTGTATAACGAGATTTATGTTCAAAAACTATCAGTTCTACTCTATTGGAAATATAAAAAAAATTGGAACCAATTTTCCAAAGAGAGGGTTTTCTTAGTGTGGGAGTCTCCATGTTATTTCTGTATAGAAAAGGCTTATATTTGCAAGTGGAAATTTAGGAAACGGGAAACATGTTACCGTACAAATTCAGTAAAATATCAAAAATTCCTTTGCTGTAGGTAACGCAATAATTTTATTAATAATTCATTTTTTGGAAAACTGCAATGTTTTTATAGCAATAAAAAGTTTTGTACTGACTAAGTGAAGCATTTGATAAACATACAACCCTATACAGGGAGTCAATTTGAAAATGTACAATGTATTATATCTGTGGAAGTAAAATAGGTATTGAACTTTTCTAGAAAACGTTTCTACAGAATGGATGGGGAACCCATTGGGCAGTAACTACCACAACAACAAAAAAATCAAATGATAAGAGCCACCTTGTGTGAAAGCCCTTACAAAAGCTATTCAATAGTAGTAAACTTTTTCTTGCTTCGTTTTGGAAAAATAGAATCGCCTCCTAGATCTCCGGATTTGGCCCCATTAGACTTCTTTGTATGGGGTTAAAATCTGTTGTCTACAAAACTCAATCTCAGACCTGTGCAGGAATAGTTCAGTAATGTATAACGCTTAGGAACCAAAAGAAAAAAGAATTCTAACTAGGAGCATTACAGCCAACTAAAATCCATTTTGCAAGGTCCAGGCATCAAGGACAAGGTTCGACCAGCTACAATCGAACAAGGGAGGGTTTGATAAGCCTAGGCGCCACCTGTTTTATGCAATTTCCATTACATCAGCTTTCAAACCGCAAATACAAATAGCGACCAAACCCGCCAAATATTCAAAGTTTGTCGAGGCCTCGCGCACTAAATACCCAGATTTAAAAATACTTAAAGTAGGTAATTAAGTACCGACGCACTCATTAATCAAAATCAAACAATCAAGCAATATTCCCCCTAATTGTTGGGTTCTAAATAAAAAGGGTTTGTGTTCCCTGTCGACCATTTGACACAACACAAACAAAATTTCGTTATATTACAACATAAACCAAGAACAAAATTTATCTTTGATTGAAACTGAAATCACAGTAATTATAAAATTTAATTATCCAACCATCAATTTATAGATAAAGAATAATGTTGACGACGACCCCTTTCTGGTTGACTTTACTACAGTTTTTCGAATCTCCCTCGTATAATCAAAAATTTATTTAAGAATGAAATACGAGGGCCGTTTAAAAACTAAGTTTCACGATCCTAGCGCTCTTCTCAGTGAAACCGTCGAGCGACGACATTTTGACAGGTTAGAGTCGCAGCGATTGGGAACACGTGCGATTGTGTAGAAATCGAATCGATTGAAGTTTAACTGTTTTAGAACGTTTTACCATGGAACTGCCATTGAAAATTGCGTCCAAATGTGAGCTTCGTGGTGTGATTCGTTTTTTGACTGGAAAAAATAAAACGGCGACGACAATTCATCAAAAAGTCGAGTCGCAATAAAGAACAAAAGACCCGGTTTACTGAGTGAGAAAGTCTTCTTCATTCACGACAACGCATGACCTCATTCAGCTCGCATAACGCAGGAAAAGTTGCAACAATTTAAATGGCAGGTTTTGGCACATCCACCATACTCACCTGATCTCTGATCTGATGAAGTTGAAAGACACTTTTGGAGGCGTACGATTCAATTTAACACAGGAAATCGAAGCCGCCGTGACTGCTTACTTCAACAAATTTGACGCATCGCACTACCAACTCGGCATTGATAAATTGATTGTTCGCTACGAAAAATGTCTCGGACTATGTGGCGATTATGTGGAAAAGTAATAAAATCGTCTGTAGATTTCAAAAATCACCTTGTTTTTGTGTTTTGACCCCTTTTTGGTGGTGTAGTACGAGCGTTAAACTTAGTTTTTAAACGGCCCTCATATAATCGGAACGGACACATCTGTAATGCTTACCAACGCCGCTGATAGTTCGAACTGCGCTGCATCAGCTGTATTCTGCATGCGGAAGATAAACTCCAATCGCGTCGAAATATCTCCAGGGTCTCCTTTATTTTAATTTAAGATAGATAACTTCGGCCGTGTCGTATTCGCCTAAATAAATTCAAATGACTTAGAAATAAAACAATAGGATTTGGATGGTTCCATGCTTACCAAAACACGTAAAACTGGCAAAAAGAACTTGGTCAAAAATTGGGGTAACTCCCTGGAATTCGTGTCACTACTACCGATATCTAAAATTCCACAATTGCGATCTTAAAAATTGAATTGAGAAACTTCCCAATCCGTAGAACGACTTGAAACACGTGCAGTTTCTATGAGAGCTCAAAAATAATGAATGCCACACGGAAATATCAAAATCGGCATTTCCTAAATCGTAAATATACAAATGGATGAAACGAAATTCAAACAAGGCCAAAATCGAATTAACCAGAAGCATAAAGTATGCAATCCAAAATACTATCTTGAAAATTAAATATGAAACAACTAGGCATAAGGAGTCGCACGTTATATGTGCCGAGCTATTTTTCTACAAACTATTCAGGGAGAATTTAAGACTGTACTATAGCATAGAGAATATCGAAAACCATTTTGAACATTTAATGTAATGTTATTAAATTTGAATTGAAATAACTAGCTCTGAAACGAATTAGGGAAACAAATGTTTATTACTATTCTATAGCATTTTATAAGAGTTTTCACAAGGTGGGTGTTAGTTAACATTTGAAATGTTATTCGGGTAGCCGCAGCCTAAGGGGTTGAATGGGGAAGCTTACCTTATGAGTCATGATGATTTACCTTCCATGTTGTAGAAACGGTTACTAGAAATTATCAATATCTCTTTTACTTCCAGAGATATAGCTCATTGAACATTTCCAAATTGACACCCTGTATATTGTATATTGTGTTGTTAATTTAAACATGCTTTATAAAAAGTTTAAGTTCAATTTTTGAAACGCCTTGTATTCTACTTGCAATAAGACGGTTTGACTTCAATTTTCCTGATTCTTTCTGTTTTTTTTTTTTTTT
>JABXWE010006543.1:0-34846 GCA_014611495.1 Limonius californicus | reverse complement strand
AAGGGTAAGTCTGTTCGTTACGAGGCAAGGTTTTAGGATAGCACTTGAACAACCGTTTTGAGGAAAATAACTCTACTGTTGAATAAAGATGATATGAACAGTTTCCAGTATGGGAAAGTCCAGGGAGGCAGTCGCGTCCACTTATTGGTAATGAGTTTCTGTCACTTGCTTGCTTGACGTTTGCTGCTTACGAGTATTCAATAGTGGCGTTTAGATTTGATTTCCACCGTAAACTTTCGTAAATAAGGAATTAAAGGAAGGCAGAAAGTATGAGAAAGTCCAAGTAAACTCTTTCACTCATAACTCAGAAAATCATCATACATATTTGCTGTAGCATTTCATTTGAATAACATTTCTAAGACTATTCTCAAAGTTATGCAGCGTTGCAACTAAATGTAAACCTTAAAAGTAAAGTCAATTGCAATAGTAAAATGGCAAAACTCGCAAAAGAATCATCTAAAATTTGCACATAAAATTGGAGCAACTTTGGCTAACAAGCTTCTACGTAACTCACAAACTAAATTCGCCGCAGAACGCGTATTTAACAAAATAAGAAAAACTACAATTTGCAGCAATTGTTTGACGATATTTTTCTAAAATATTAAATAGTTATTTAAGTTATCTTATATTTACTTTGCCCCCGCAAATTCAACTGAATACTGCTTTAAATATCATTGTAGATATAATTTAGTTTTACTTCTATCATTTATTCCCGTTTAGTGTGAATGAATTATTGAATACTTTGGTTATTTTTATATTTACTTGATTTAAATATTTATGTATATTCTAATGTTGATTTAGTACAAATACAATTATAGCAAATAACTAAATATAATACGAAACTGTAGTTCAACAGTTTTATACGAAAATTTGACAATACAATTATTAACTAATTTTTCAAACTTTTTATATGTTTCTAAGTAATACAAAGGGAATTTACGAAAGAAATGTTTTGCCTAAAGAAAATTATGAAAGATCGTTAAATAAATTAATAAATGTATATAAAAAATGGCGTTCCATTAGAAAAATTAGACAATTTTCCCCACAGGAGCAAGCAGTAATTAGGCTTAATTATCGTTGAAAAAACACCTTAACGCTCTTACGACTTTAATAAGTTATTCGCAACCGAGCCTCGCCCTGTACTGTCATTTTAGTTTAGAGTGACCCTAAACCTTCCATGCGGAATTCCGCGGACTCACCGATAATGTAACGTGACCAACCAGCCTGGCCATTGTGTTCGTGTGCATCAATATGTCAGATTGATGAAAAAGTGTTAAGACTAGTAGGGAAATTTTTAAAAGCAGCAGCTCGAAACGTAATGTGGTGGTCTTATAGCTGATTATTTGCAGGGATTGCAAGGGCTCTCCAAAACGGCGACAGTATAAAACCGTGCAGCAGGAAACCCATTCGGAGTCAATTGAACGTAAGTAAATGAAGATTTGTACGCTTTGGCATATTCGTATTTGGTGTTTATGTAGTGAATTTTATAATGATTATGAAATATTATGTATGAAACCTTAAATTATATACACAAATTTCTAGGAAAAGAATTTGGAAGTTTGAGTTTTACATGTATTGTCCGTCAATATGCAAATAATAAAACAACACATATTCATGGGTAACTTAGTGAAATTGTAGCTAATATTCCAAAAAAAAAAGCACAGAGGTTAATAAATTTATAGGTTGTTGTCAAAATTGTAATAAATGGTTGAGGCATCTCGTTCGGAAGCTTAGTCGGAATTTCATACGGATTTTTCGCTACATATGAAACTGAAATAACTCCAACGAATCTTCTGCATTTTTAATACTGTGTATCGTTTCTGTGATTCCACTGCTATACAGATTTCCTAAATCAGAAGTTTTCCATATACGAGTAACATTTTAAATATTGTTTTGCTTTGCTCAGTTGTAATACAAGAAAATATAAAATTACAATATTTTCTTTTAATTTTAAAACAAACTTAATATCTGAATATCTTAGCAACATTTTGCGCACATACAAAAAGCGAGAAAAGTTAATCATAGCAATCGTAAAACTTTAATCAACCAAACTGTTTGCTTAAACACAGTTATCAGTAAACTAACTATCTATTTTAAGCTGTTTCTATACAAAGTTATATTTTTTTAGTTACTATAGCGTTCGTACAAGTGATCAAAACGATTTTTCTTTTTAAGGTAATTTCCTTATCACTAAGTTAAATTTCGGCTTATTCACTCCGTAATAATAATGATTTTATGATATTATTAGATATTATAGTTTTTTTGCTTTTAGGATCGAGTTCATCTAAATCGAGTTATCATACAAGCACTTCTGTGACGATAAATCGAAATCAATCCGACTCGACCAACGCCGAAAATCCAATTTTGGTAAAAACGAATGGCCATTTTGAAAAACATGGTAAGTACTATATTTATATCAAACATTAGTTTTTATCGGGCTTTTCCGTATAAATATTGTAGTTTACTTTCATTTGATAACAATCCTTATGGTTTTTTATATAACAGTATACTGCAGAATTACTTCTTCACAAATAAGTTTTGCCAAGGACATTTATAATTTTATAATATATGTGTATTCTGTTTTATTTTCTATTTATGAATTTATGAATAATTTGTAATTAGCCACAAACAGAAAGAAAGTATTGTATACTTTTTTTCAGTCAATCATACTACCGTTTCCCCCCTTCCGGAACCGCTTTCGCATTACTTCAGGGGGTGCGGGCGTCCCTTACATACTAACCATCCATGCAACATGCACCCTAAACTTAAATGTGAAGTGAAATACGGTCGCCTCAACCGGGGTTTGTACACGCGGCCGAACAGACCGCATTTCACTGTGACCTCAACTGGAAGCGCATATTCGCACTGCGCCATCGAGGTCCCCAAAGTATTGCATACTCTTGATTTTCTGTATTTCTTTTATTTATATAAGAATGTTTTTAGAATTAGTCACTCTTCTACTCTAAGCCTTCTCTAATTAGAGATTGGCGACCACACTATTAAATTGCTGACAATCCATGGCAGTACGAAAGAGTTGTTCGGCATTCATACCTGTCCACACTTTGATGTTTCGGAGCCACGATAATCTTTTCGTCCTACTTCTCTTTTTCCTTCAATCTTCCCTTTAATTATGAGCTGTGGTAATCCGTACTTATTACTCCCAAGTATGTGATCAAAATATGCTGTTATTGTCATTTTGATTGCAGTTAGCAATTCTCTTTCTCGTTACGTTACTTACTCTCTCAACCCACGGTATTTTTCACATTCTTCTAAATGTCTACATTTTAAATGCTTTCATTTTTGGTATTGTGGCTTTCTTCAACATCCATATAACAAGAGTGACCACATAACTTTTTACAAATTTGATGCGCATGGAGACATCTACATTTTTGTTACATAACATTGTTTTAAATTATTGGAAGGCCCTTGTTGTTGTCTCAATTCTTACTTTTATTTTATCCTCCGGGTCTAACTCGGTGCTTATCCAGCATCCTAAATAATTAACATTTTGTGGCCCTTTCAATTGGCTTATCTATTATAATAAGTTGAATATGACCAACGGTATTCTTACAACCATGAACTTTGATTTTTGATGTTCTTCACATTTTTTATTTATTCGTGTTTGTAAATTTTGTAGGTCTTGTATGTTCTCAGCCAGAACAGCGGTGTCGTCGGCATATCGGACATTGTTTATAATTTCTCCGTTAACTAATTCCCTCTGTTACTTCCCAAAGTGCGTTTTGGAAAACATGTTCAGATTAAACATTAAACAGAAGTGGTGAGAAGACGCACCCTTGTTTTACTTCATGTTTGATTTTTATTTCATCTGTTTCTCCATTCAGTTCGTACCACCGCTGTCTGCTTCCAATATAAGTTTTTCATTAATCCTATGTCTTTACCATCCAATCCCACATTGATCAAAGACTATACTTTTATTGTGTTGGACCCGGTCAAATGTCTTTTCGAAGTGTATAAAGCTGACGAAAGCTGTTTTTATGAAACTCTCTGCATTTCTGAAGCAAAAATATTCACACTAAAAAGTGCTTCTCGAGTCCCTAATTCATATCTAAACCCTAACTGCGTGTCAGCCACACAGTGTCACATTTCCTGCATACCTTGGTTTGAATAATTTTTAGTAATAATTTTAATGCATGATTCATTAGGTTAATTATCCTGAAATCATTACAAGATGGCGCGTTGTTTTTCTTTGTAAGTGTGGTAAATATTGACTTTAACTGTTATTTTGGTATATATCCAGTATTATAAATTTTTTTAAACAAGTCAGTTAGCATGTGTACGTTGTTCTCGTCAAAAAATTTTTAATTTCCTTTGGAATCTCATCATCCATTTTTAGCAAATCTTAAAAGATAAGCGACTTGTGATTGTAGTGTTTCTGGGTCTTCTATATCTACATCCTCCTCTAAATTTATATCTTCCCTGTCATCCTCGAACAAGGTTTAATATATACTCCCCAAGTCTTTAGTCTCTCTAATGGATTCAATATTAGCTTATTTTCCGAGGTCTTCAGTATGTACGGTATCTTTTGTCCAACATTGCCCGTTACTTTTAATTTTTTGTTTCGTCTTGTCTATTTTGTACCTCTTCCACTCTACACATCTTTATTGCATCCATTTTACCTTTGCTTGTTTATTTTCATGCGTATTTACTCTTTATCTGCTGATATCTGATTTCATTTCGTTTTTTGAATTTTCCTCGCTCTTCTAGTAAGTTTAGAATTTCCTTTGCCATCCAGTCTTCATTTGTTTCTGTCTTTTGTGGTGTTAAGAATTCCTTTGATATTTTGCCAACAGTTTCTCTTATTTTACCCCATTTTTCTTCTATCGCCAGTACACTATTATTATTTTTCTTTAATTCCTGGTTCAATTTGTTGCGTATCTCCTCTTTTACTTCTCGTTTCTGAAATTTCTCATATTCATCTTTGCTTTAGGTGTATAACTTTGTAATGTTCTTAACTTCACTCTTATATTTGTTATTAATAAATTATGATCAGAATCGGCGTCTGCACCAGGGTATGTTTTTGTACCTTGGAGGGTATTTCTGAAGTGCTTATTAATTAATATAGATAAAATCAATCTGGTTTCTTACTGTTTCGCCATTATTTTGAGGTGATCTCCGCGTATAAAGTCTTCCCGTCGTTAATTTAAACCAAATGTTTCTGATAACGTATTTTTTCTTCTTGGCAGAATTCTGAATTCTGAATTAACCTTTCTCCTTGTTCGTTCCTGTTTCCTAACCCATATTATTCTACTATATCATTAATTCTTCCTTTGCCTACTTTGGCATTATAGTCTCCCATAATTATGTTACTTCATACTTTTTCGGGTATCTTGTCAGTTCTTTAATTTGTTTATAAAGCTCTTCCATTTCGTTGTCATTTTTATCCGCTGTAGGTGCGTATATTTGTATAAAATAGATATTTATTGGCTTACCTTTTATTTGTAACATCATAATGCGATCGGAGTAGGAAATAAAGTTTATTACAGTTTTATTAATTCTTTATCAACGATTATTGCAACACCACTTTGATTAATGTTGTCATTTCTGCCAGAGTAATATATTACAGCATCATCTGATTCAGTTTTGCAGATCCCGTCCACCAAGCATTTCAACTTTGTTCCTTTTCATTTCTCTAGTTATTGTTTTTTACTTTCCCGAACATACTTCGTTCGAACGTTCTACGTCGTCGGTTTGCTTTGAATATTCGCTTTTCGGGTCCGCCAGAGAATTCTTTGCACTCCTGTCCTATTTAAGGGACGCCGGGAAATCGGGGGCCATTTCTTCATACTGACTCTCCATGGTTTGAGGTTGTTGTTGAATCGGTCTACCTGGGCCTAAATAAAAACCGGCCCGATTTTCTGGTTGATATTGATAAGGGCCGGACTGCGCCTGCCATTAACTTTAATTGTGAAGACCTGAAATATAACACATTGAATTTAAAAAATTATATTATTAACACATAAAAGTTATTAATATTTTTTATTATTTATTGACGAAGCTTACAGCAGCAGTTATTCCAATTTGTAACACAAGGTTTACTTACTTTCTCTCTCTCAAATTTTGTGTAGAACCTGAAACCTTGATAGCGGGCAAATTTTGTAGCAAAAGATTTTCGTGGGCCGGGTTAGCCGCTGCAGTTACAGTTATATGGATTTTCAGTGGGCCAGATGTGTCAAACGGGCCCAAACCGACCGTGATCTTCAAGTGTGGTGCATATAGGGCTCTACTGTTGCTTATGAAATTCCTGCATTTTATTCTTCCTTCAAAGATTTTGTTTTAGAAACATTTCTGTAAAGGTTAATTTGAAAAAATATGGTTACTGAAACAACTTTGTTGAAATATTTCTTTCTAAGAAAGTTTAATGAACTTTATTTATAGCTGTAGAGTTTCGCCAGCTTGTTTCACTCTTTGAAATGTAAAATAGCCACATTTACATTAATAGAAAAACATTAAAAAATCATCATCATAGTTCTTCTGTATAATTCGTACCATAGGAAAGTCTTAGTTCGAAAACCTCTTAATGTTGGTTTATAGTAGTCGTCAGTGCAACCAGTGGCAGACGAAAGTATTTTATGATGTAATTACATTGTCACGGGTTCGTAGATTAACTGTGCTTCCTATCTTAAATAATTCATAGTTCAACTGCGTTTATAATGGTTTAGATTATATCTTCATATTTACATCTTATTCGTATAAAGCTGAATATGTTGTTATTGCAGTTACGTAAAATTGTTGGAAAATCGTATTTCCCAAACATAATTTAAGAAACGGAAATTAAAAATCATCTCCATTCCCAGTTAATATACGACTATGAAAAGTAAATAGAGTCTGAAAATATTTACATTAAGAAATTTCTAGACGTCTGTAATGATGCAAATGAAATAAACTGGCACTATTTAAGCGATGGACGTATACAACAGCTGACTGTAATTCCAAACACAACTATTTCATTGTAGTTAAAAAAGGAACGTCTTGAAGGTGTGCCCAGACGTATCAGTTCCGCCAAATTTGCTCCATCTTCCAAGATCATTGTTATTATACCGCGCACACAACAAAACAAAAATTGTAGGCGCGTGTGCTTTCATTCAGTACGCATCAAAATTTTCGACAGCTTAGTTTATACGTTTACCACAGTAGAAACGAAAACGAATTTGACGAACGAAATTATTGTAGTTTTTTGTTAAAATTTTGTAAAGACATGAAAGTGCCGTGGTTGGTGTGCCTCGAAAGCCAGGGAACTCTCCCTCGACAAACTAGCTCAAAACGTGGAAAATCCAAAACCAAAAGATCCTGGAAAAGTGCGTTCAGTTCGTTGAGGAAATTTAGGTGGAGACGATCGCGGAAATCGACTAAAACGACCAAGGAAAATTTAAAAAGTAGGTTCTGTTTAATGTTTTTGGAATTATTTCTAGTCAATGCCTGTTTTGATTAAATATTTAGTATTTTCAAAATTTGATGTATGTCTTTCCAATTTATACGAATATCATTAATCTGTAGAGAGAATTGAATCACAATTCTCGCAATTAAACTAATAAATTAAAAATCTAACTAACATAGCTAAACATAATTCTATTTTAGGAAACCATTATTTGAATATGATGAAACTGTAGTTATAATAATCAATATTTTTATATAAATTTTCTCTACGAAACGAAACACTTCTTACTGAGTTATACCACCATTGCATAAGAGAATTGAATTTAAGAAAATTGCAATTTGAAATACAATCTACAATACATATTATGAATGTGAAAACCACACCAATTCAAACACTTTCCTACAAAACCGAATGAGATTGTCTAAAATTGTGTAAAAAGATTAACTCAAGCAAGAGTCAAATTCAAAGAATTAAAATTGGTTTTCCACCCTACAACTTCTACGCAGTATACTATTTATTTCAAAGTTTTCGAATGTGCTTACAGTTTCCCTTCCAGTTGTTACAATAACCTTAAATATTACGTAGATAATATTTTCATCAACTTAAGATGACTCACATGGGTTTCAATTAATGTATTGTTCACATCATCAAATTACTGATTACATCACAAATTAATTGGGCAGACCTTGTACCAGTGTAAACAAAATTTTGAAGTTTTTCGAAAACAATTTCAATTTGTAATTTTACGGTAGGTATCCCAATTTCAGCAACAATTGTTGTCTATAATATTTCCTCAAATCACTGTGCTAGCTTAAAATTCACCGAAGTTTCTCTATATCAGTGGCAGCTACTGTCAAATTTCCCAACTTTTTCCTTAAATTGATTAATTCTGCATCCTAATTAACAACTTATATGTGTTGGTTATAATTAGATTCATTATTTTTTCTTGAAATATCTTTCGATTGTAATAAAGTCTCAAAATTAGTAATATTCCAAAAATTCAGTTTTTTCTGAAAGGAAGTTATAATTGTAGACATGTCTCAACACATATCTGAATTTTTTAAATCTATTTTCGCTTCAGGGCTTTTATGTTAAGGAAATTATATTCTTAATTACAGTTTTCCGTTTTCAGTCGACAGCAGATATTAATTAGTCTCGTAATCGATTGTGGAAACAGATGCCCTTAGGTATCTATTGAAAAATTCTTCAAAGCCTATAAATTAATTATTTACCACAAACCCTTAATTACAAAAATCTTTAAACATTTTGCAGGATTTGCTTAATTTTAACTTAGTGTACAGTATAAAATTTTCTCCTAAAATTGGGGTTTAGTATAATCTCGTAATATTGATCCCAAACTTTAATTTAGATTGGAAATTGCAGGATGTAAAGTTTAATCTCATTACTCTATCAACTGTAATTAATCTTTTTTGTGTTTCCAACATAAAAAGGGGGATGCTTGAACTTACTTGAACACTTTCTTTATGTTAGTTAAACATTTAAGTTTATTAGTAATTAAATCTTCCTTCTTTGATAGCAGTTCAAGGAAACAATATTATAGTGTATTATTCGGGCCACTTTCTCCTTCTTTATTTATAATTAGGGCTAGTAAATTAGTCTGTTTTACAATAAAGTGCAAACACCATATGGTGGTAAGTCTGCTGATGATGTTAACCAACTGTCTATCCACCTTTTACGTGGCCTTCTTGGACCTCGTTTTCCATGGATTCTTTGGTCTATATCTGCTTTTTCAGTCTACTTGTACTAAGCTCGATCTACATTTTTGTTTCACGCTTTTATTCCTCTTCTTCTTCTGTAGTTCTTATTTTCCAAGGATTGGGTAGTAATTTCATTGAAGATGTTATCCAGCTTTGAATTCATATTAGTTGCGGCGGCCCCCCGGACTCTGTTATCTTCTTTCTAGTAGTTTGTTGTCTCTACAGATTGTAGCTATTCCACTATCTTCCATTCGTATAATGTGTTCGTTCCACCTTTTGCGCCTTTTGCACATCTTCTGTACTGCCTGATTACTGTCTTTCACATTCTACCTTGTAATGTTCTTCCAAGAATAGATCTCAATGTCTTCATCTCTGTCACTCTTGATATCTGTTCGGTCTTTTTTGTTTCTGCTCAGGTCTCTATGTGTCTGTACTGAGTGCATTACAGTTTTATACATTTTTACTTTACTCTCGATGTTCAGTTTTTTGTTGTTCCATACAATGTATTTGAAGCACACAGATATTGGTTGATTTTGAGACATTGGGTACGTGTTTCTTGTTTTATGTCTCTCTAGGCCGATATTTGTATTCCTAGATATTAAAACTTACTTAATTACCCAATTACTTTGTGGTTTGTTTCTAATTTGTATCTTGTTGGTTGTGTGGCAATACCTAGGCTATTTTCTTTGTGTAATTTGTTGATGTCTTAGGTATCACGTTTATTTCTTATTTAGGTGTTGGGTACCCTGCCAAATCTTCCCCAAAATAGCTCGTAAGCTGTTCATTTCAGTTGTTGTCGCGATCTGCTCCTGGTAAAAATACTTTTATCATAATAAATTTCTAAAATTTTGTTGGGGTCAAATGTACTTGTTAATCATTGTCGAATGTTGAACACGGCTTATTTATGCTTAGAGGCTCTTCTTATTTACCAAATGCCATACTTTAAGATACTCAAGATAGATAGGTTGGACCATAGATATTTTATGACATAAATAAAACAGTAATGACCTATAACTAGAGTCATCACAATTACACAAACTACTTCAACTTTATTTTCTTTTTTTATATGTTTCTAGTAGCAATAGTTCTATGAATCGTGTATTATGAAATGTTTCTGTTACTCCTCAAGCCCAGAAGCCAATCTGGCTAGGTCTAGAACGTTTCCCCAACAGCCGTTTCGCCGACGGGCGTTTTGTCACAAACTGTTTTCATGTTGTTATCATGAATAGTACCTACACACCCTTTTTATTATAACAAATAAATTTACAATAAGTATACAAAGTGATTCTAAATCGAGGGCGACCCCATGGGGATCTCGCTTATTATAAGTAATAGAAATTTGACAATGTTGCATATTTTTAAACCCGTTGATTGTGGAAAGAAACATTGCAGAAATTCAAAACTATTTATATTAACATAATTATAATAAATAATAATAATAATAATGGCGAGTCTCATCACCCCATGAATGGGTTTGGCCTGCAAGGCGGAAGGTTAGAGCCCCTGTATCCTTGCTCTCACACCCGGTTGTCGCTTGCTAAATTTATGACACGTGGTGATGTGGCTAGCAGCTCACATTAGGCCATCGAATTCTTACTCCTTGTTCGTCCGAACGCAGGTACCCAATTACTTAAAGCGACTGGGTAGGCCGCCCGCAAGGCATCGCGTTAGGGGTTTGAAGTCCCGACCTTCCGCACCGAAGCCCAGTGCTTTAATCACTGAACTACACTGGCGCATATATTTACATGATACAATTATTACATACACTAAACTATCCCAGTTCAAATTATTTTTGTTACTTATAAAAGATAATCTAGACTACCGTTTAATTCGAAAAATTATGTAAAAGTAAAATTTGTAACCATCGTCAAAACGGCTGTCGGTGAAACGGCCGTTGGCGAAACGGGTCGCTGGCAAAACGGCGTCGACGGAACGGCATTGGCGAAACGGCGTCGGCGGAATGGCATTCGCGAAACGATACGTTCCATTTCCAACCTGGCCGCTTATAAAATATTTGTTACATAGAACGTACAACAATTTTTGTTTTCAAATTATAGATTATGCTTTTGCAGAACGTAATAATACAACATGTAATAACCTACGTGTAGGAAAGTAATTTAACCAATATGCTTTTAATATTAAGAATTACAATTAGAAAAACTCAAAAACTGTTGAAGAAAAATAAAATAACAACAATCACTTTTACTTTCGTAACTGAACCAAACTGTATAATTAAATAGCCTACCTATACAGAGTCATTCCTCGACATGCTGATTAGGTTAGAGTGAAAAATTCAGCTACAAAAAGCTTCAGTGAACCAAAAATCTTCAGATTCCCAATCCTGCACATAAAGTTTCTCGATTTGTATATAAATTATGCTATAAATTTTAGTCAAACAATGAGTGAAGGCATCTCTTTGTTGTGTTAGTCAGTTTTTTGCAGGCGTAACAAAATGGTTCATGAATATTCCGACTGACATTCTTAGATTAAAAATTTTAAAACCCTTTTCGAATGTTTGATTTTGATACATTTTCAGTTATCTTCTAAAATTAATTACGCTGAAGCAGCGTTTATAAAATTTTACGACTCGACCTGAATCGAAGCGGTTGGCATCAGGAAGATTTATGTGGCAATTGTATTTGAAACGAATACAATAGTAAATATTTGGTTTATTTAGCAACGCTACGTAATAGCCCATAGAAAATACGCTGCAAAACGCTTCGGTGATGCAATACATCACAAATTGAATTTTCCACCGCACCTTCTGTAAATTAAACAGCGCGCTCATCAAACCCTATTCAAAACTGTATCAATTAGAACTAGGTTAATGGTTTTCTGGTTAGTTTCGAATTTGATTTATCTGCAACTATTGCGATCACATCATTTAATCATGAAAGTAAATACTCAAATAAAGTAAACTCGTAAGATTTTCAACAATTTCAATAATCATCAATGTATACTCTGCTGTAAATACTACCCGGACTAAAGTTTTGGGCAAAAGCAATCATTTCCATCACTGTTGCAGAAGAATCTACGTGATTTTTGAAAGACTGTAGAGCACGTTTCAGAGTTTGCTGAAAGGGGCGTCTCTAATGTAATTTTAATCCTTCGAACAAAAAGCAGATTTAGTGCTTTTGTTAGACCTCGATAACTGGATTTACATTATCCTTTCAAAAGGACAGTATGCCACTGGCCGTAACAGAAAGTCGATACTGTGGGGCGTAGCATTATATGAAAAAGCGACCTTGCATTGTAAAGTAAAATAGCAAAGATTGATGGAGGTGTAACTACTTTGTAATTGATGAAAAAATTCTGTAAGGTGTGAGAATTTTACACTTCCATTTTGGGTGGAGACTACTTTTTATTGTTTTATCCTCGAGAACAATAGAAACATGTACATAATAGTTGAATTAGGTTAATTGCAGTTAAAGCTTTTAAATGTGGACGAAATTGATCCATTAGTTAACAAGTTGTGTGTTTCTGCTTCTAAAACACTAAAGAAGGCTTAAGCTACCTCGTCCAAATAATGTGATTGCACTATTTAATCGAAGTTTTATTATACACGCTGATCTAACCCTAACTCGCTTCTAAAGTTCCATATATAAGGAATGGAACAAGTGCAGTGTCGTTAAACATTCAAATTTTTAGCAAAAACGATTAATTTTATTCAAGTTCTGTATTTTTCAACGCCTTTATCATGTTTATAATGTCACTGGTATTTTATATATTAGTATATATTTTTAAATAACCCATTTTCATCCGCATATATCAAAGAGTTTTGGAGATGTACTCGTTGTATTGTCACTGGAAACAAAATACAAATATTTAATTCTTCGAACTCGAATAGTTTTAAAACTGGTTGTTAAGACAATTAGAAAAAATAGGATTTTGAACTATTTATTCTAAAACGTAATATGGAGCTCATTCAGTGATTCTACTTGCAAGAAAAAATTAGATACATGGAAACATCATGCATTTTCAGTAAGAGGAGATCCGTCTCGTAGAAACAATCAGTTCCAAATTTCGAATAAAACTCTGTGTAAGGAATAAACGTCTTTCATCGTTTCGATGGCTTTTACAGACATCAAAAATAGCAACGTAAAGGGTGGCTTTCCAAATTAAAATACATTCGTTTTAATGCACCGCCTGATTTAGCTAGGTACATTTCTCTGTCATTAGTATTTTAAAGTTTACTTATAAGCTGGAAAGCGAAAAGCCAATACCTAGCATAAAAATTGTATATTCTAGTCGATCTTCAAAAACGGCATGCGATTGGAGAATAGAATTTGGACTTATTCGGTAGAATTTTACTATAAAACTCTTGTTGTTGAGAACAGAAAAAACATTGCACGATAAGAGATGCTTTAAGTACCTTTAGAGCAACGAAAAGAGTAAGATTTGATCAAGAACACTACTGACGAAAGTGACTTTAAACATCCATTGAAGTTGCTTCTTATGTTGAAAATGTTTGAATAAAACAAAAACCGCACATAAATTGGATATTCATTTCACATGGTAAATTTCAGAGTGGAACATGTCATAGTATTGTAACTGAGGATCTTAACATGTTGCCTTTTGTGGTATAAATGTTGTACCAATAAAAGCTGTTCCCACTAGAATATATCAAAAGGTTTCGTTCTATTGGGATTGGTTTCCTAATAATCTCAACAACAATAAATTGAATCTTAACATTTTTTTTCGATCAATTCTGTTCTCATTGTTTAGAATACATAAACTCCTAGGTTAGGCAAATATGAAGTACGAGAATGTGAAGCACAAATAACCGATATTACTTTCACTAAGTCCTTTGGCATCCTATGAACATAGATGCTTCACTAACTGTATCACATAGAAAGTTTGATTTGGTCGAAATTGTATTAAAGAAATCATAACCGTAGAAGGTAATCAAACTATCACCGCCTATCACACCATGATGATTTACCAGAAGGTGACATTTCATAGAGCCTATGAAGTATGAACTCTTAAATTGTTTATATAAAGTACTAATGTAGGTAACAGCATGCTTTTAACATTTTGATAAACAATTTATGTACATTCCATTCGTAGACCACTTTATACAAGAACATACTTTATTTGGTGAAAACTCTCAGTTATCCATTCAGAAGATTTAATACTACTGATAGAACTCTTAAACCCGCGCAAATATTTTATGCAGAACACTGATAGAGAGCTAAAACCCACAATGTAAACGGAAAAAAGATTGAAAAGAAATATAAATGTCCGGTGCACGGCTGTGACAGCCCTTTTAATTTAAGTGTTTTAGTTTTTCTTCTTTGTAAAAAGTATAGTTCTATAGTTTTTTATTATTCACGTTTCTATCTACTGCCCCCTCATTATCAACTCCTGGGATCAAAAGACCTGGCCGAACCTGAACGGGAAGAGTATATTGCCTCACTCTTTTGAATTTCTTTATGCTCCCACGCGTCAATATATTTGTGCATATTTACAACAGCATATTTATTTCACTAATCAATGGCGTACAGTGGGTATTGGCAGGGGATATGCTGCATGCTTTCCAGCAAATTAATAAATTGAACAACTCTGTCAATTTTGACAAAACTGCGAGTCGTATTTTTGATATCAGAAATGCTTATATAACTCAAAGCTGCTGGGTATTGTTTTTGTTTCTGTAAAGTTCATCTTGTTACAAACAAACCTCTCTCTCAGGTATGAATATTTCTATAACAAATAGCTGTGCTAAATCCCGTTTTATTAAAATATCGTTACATTTACTTCTTATTCTTCTATATTAGTTACCCCTAGGGTGTCGTTTTATTTACATATCTGTTCAGTTCCCTCGTTTCAAATAAGATAAAATAAAATATGGTCTCAAAAAATGCAGGTGTCTGTTAAAGATACCATAGCACACGGTTTACTTCGTTTGTGTGCTGCAATTTCTGCACACACCTTGTGTAGTTGTATGGGGAGGAAAGTGTTTATTGGATATCTTCGAACGTCTCGACGTGTGTGTTGATGTAGTTGTAGTAGACGTTTTGGAAGTACTTGAACTGTCAGTACTGGAATCACTACTTGAATAGCGTCTTCTTTTGTGTGATTTCATTTTTTGGAAGGGTGAGTTCGCCCACTTCTGATGTAGTCGTATGGGCAGGAAATAGAATAATATGTCTATTCACAGTAACAAAGCTTTATTATAACTCCGCGAATACATGTATACAGGGAATTTTTCTTTTTAGTATACATTGCCTATGTATACTTTTAAAAAGAAACGCGTCAATTGCCAACAACTAAAAAACAGAAATAAACGTCACGGTAGTTGTGAGTTATTTGAGTATGAAGGTTATGTTGGTGCAGTGTTTATATTAATTAAGTATTTCACCCTGTATATAGGACGAAAATGATGTGATGTTTCTGTGAGGTCCGTGAACATTGTACTTCCTTTATACAACAAAAATACATCAGCCGCAAAGTGTTGTAATGGTCAGCGTAGGTGCCTTCCGAACAGTTGATCCGGGTTCCATTCCCGGCCATCGCAAACTTTTTTTAATTATTATTTTTTGTTATGACTATTAATTATGCTTTCTTGAACGTAGCATAAAATATTTCATTTCATTTCTTCGGTTAAAACGTGATTACTTTTAGTTCTTATTTTATGGGAATCTATTACGCATCCCTCTGATTTAAATTTTCTAACAATTGTTTGTATGGTTCGAATACAAGGAATAGGTCTTTCTGGACATTTTAGTGCAAATAAGTCTCTCACAGTTCATAAGCTGTTGCCATTCTGATACCACATTAGAATTTCCACTTTTTCGTCTTTACTGTACATGGTTGTGTAAAAAACGCAAGACTACACTAAATAAAGATTAATTTTATTTTTTAACATTGAATTAATTTGATTCTTTGGTCACAGCATGGTTTAGTTGTCTGTATAGTTGGTTGCCTGCACAATAGACGTAATTGACGCGTCCTTTTTAAAATTATAAATAGGCAATGTATACTAAAAAGAGAAATTCCCTGTATATCGGATGATGCGCCGTGCGCGAATGGTCCAGCCGGCTGCGTGCTCCTCCTGGACCACCATATGCTCCGTAGTCGATGGTACGTCCACACTTGCTTCCTCAAAACTGCACTGGAATCCAACTGCAGAGTCCACCTAGGTGCCGGTATTCTCTCACTTATTCTACCGAGGAACGTGGCCCAGAGGTAAAACGTTTACCTTTCATTCGGGAGGTCTTGGGTGCGAACGCCCAGGCCGTCTGTCCTGTCTCAGGTTTTTCGTGGGTTTCCTGGGTGATACAGGTAAATGCAAAATTCCATTGTCCAATTTTCCTGGTCCTGGTCTTTCCTATCTTTTCATTCCCAGTACTGGATGAAAAGGGTTCCGGTGCGGCACTGGAATGACCCCAAAGCGCCCTCCCCCCCGCCCTTACGGGGAATGTACCTACGTTGATTTTCCTTTCTAACTTCTTCGCATTCACCCTTGCACTATCAATTTTTGATAAACGTAAAAAGAAAAGATTTAATAAAATTTTAAAAAAATGTATGGAATCTCATGGGTGTGCACACCTAGCACAGCCTGGTATTAATTCTCTAATGTTCTATCAAATGCAATAGTGATATACTTGGTATAAAAATTTAGATTTTGTACATTATAGTTTCAATATAAAAGCGCTGCCAACACTGTGCGGGGTGTAAGGTGCCTTTTACGGCATGAAATGCATGGGGGCGAGGTTTTAACACTTGTTTCCTGTCATTTATATAATGTTTTACGTTTTTACGGTAGATTAGTGGATTTTAGCACATAGCAACTATATGATTGTAAAATAAAAAAGCACTTCCTCTAATGACAGCAAGAATGTACATATTACTGTTCAAGAAATCTTCAATGACGATACAAGTTAAACACCGTGGACGATATAATAAGTTCATATCAAACAATATGGAAAATTTAAATCAATTTTAGTGTCCGAGAATTTTTTAAACTATTTTGGTTCGAAAATACCATTTTGTTCAATAGTTTGAAACCACAGTCTATATTTCGGAAGGAATATAGAGTTTTAGAAAATCGTTTATAAAGTGTTTAATAATATCAAAGCCAGGATTTAAATTTTTTTTTATTGTTTAAAACATGTTAACTGTTGTTTAATATTATTAAACCACTCCGTTTTCTTTTTTCGTAATTCTGTCATTACTTTTATACACCACTTCTTTAAATTAAATTGACCTATAACAGTATATACCTTAAAGGTAATAACATAATTCGTGAGAATAGAGAATAATAAACAACACATTTAACGATAATAATGATAATAGCTGGCTAATTTGCGGTTTTAATTAAAAATTTATGGTCCAAGCTATTTGCTGCTAATTGGCCGACACCTCCTCGTTCACCTCTACAATAGATATGAAGAAAATTGCGACGATGGGCAATTTGGGTGACACCTACAAATATCCATCAAGTCTACAGAAATAGCGCCACATATGCGTTCAATACCAATTCTGAAATTAATTATCCGTTCGGTGCTTTCAGCCCACCAGTGTCCATGAAACTTTTTGTTCAAAAATTACCCTATCCAACCTTTTACAGTAACTCTGATCATGTATGGATAATGTGTAAGAGTGATGAGACAAAGCCTGTCGCGGACTTCCTGGTTTCTAATTGTAACAGTTGTTCGAACAATAGTCGTAACTTTTGTTTGTAATTGGCGTGTATCCTTTTTCGTGGTTTACCTATTTAAACCAATTATTTAAATTGTTGCAGAAATTGGTCAAGCATAACCGGTTAATTGTTAATTTCTATCAATCTTAACTGCGCATTATTGGCGTAGAGAATCTGGATTTCATTACGTAATAAAATATTTAAAATTTTACACTGAGTTTTCAAATCGCAACGGGTCAGAATATATCAAACACAGCTTCGTGCTTTTTTTAAATATTTTATTGCCGGTTTATTCTTTATGGCGTCCTTGCTTGGAAAGCTTATACATTTTTATGTAGTTTTCTTTCCCATTACTGTAAAATTGTCTTAATAAAAATTTAATAAGCCTGCTACCCTACTTGGGAAAAAATGCTTCAGCGCTTCTATAAAACAAATAAAAATTCTATTTTTAGAAGTAATTTAACAATTATAGTGAGAGCAATCCCTATTAAATTAATAAAATTTCTGAATTATATATCCATGCTGAGACCAATCTAGCATCGTGATACTAAATAGTTTCTAAAGGGTCATTATGTGGTCATTTGTCAGCCATGAACAAGTACCGTACGTTACAAAGTAACGTATACTTAAGCAGTATGCAGCACATCTAGTGGGTGCAAGTAATTAGTTGTTGCCCACAAAGTTGCAGTTCTAAGTGCACTAAATGCATATTAACTTTCAACTAATTATCTTCTTTGAAGGTTGTTGTTCAGAATGCTGTTTACCAGCGTTAAGCTAATCCCAAAGTGCAAACTTTCCCGTTCCGCGGAGATTTGCTTTTTTAGTTTTTATGGCAAAGTTGCTATACAAAATTAGTGTTAAACTGCCATTCATAATTATATTATTATTAATGTGCCCTGAATAAGTACATGGAAGTTGGATACAACAGAAACTCAAAACTAGAAAAATTCGTACATTTCATATTTACATATACAGGGGTTTTCACATAAGATAATCGGTCTGTACCTCAATTATAATTTGGAATTTTTGTGTATTTATAAAACTTCGGCTATATCTGGATATTTGCGGGATATTATATGGCGCAATAAACATATAACGACAGAAAGCAAAGTACGCATCCATTAAACATGTATGAGGCCTGTCCTAACGTATGCCGCTGAAACAGAGCAGAAACGGCAAAATCTAAGCGTATCATGCGTACTACTGAAAGAAAAGTACTGAGAGCTATATCGGAACATACTCTAAGCTAAGAGATAGGATTAGGAATGAAGTGATTCGAGGAAAATGCGAGATTCAAGACATAGCCCGATGGGTGAGAGAACATCGACGAAACTGGAGAGATCACGTGAATAGAATGGGCAACGATAGATCCAACACCAAACGAGAGGTGGGATGACTACCTAAAATATGACGCGAAAGCTGGACATCTGCGTCCCAAGAAGGATAACCAACCCCTGCATGCGAGGCAAATTGAAAATAACAGGACATGGTCCTATCATATGAAGAAGAAAAAGAAGATATATTAGGAATTATAGGTGCCTTGAGTCTGCAAAACTAACAAATATTTCTTAAAGTATTAGTACTTATTTGTAATTTAATTCTATTCGTTAAAATACATAGCAACGACGAGAGACTAGAAATTTAGGTTCATGATCCACTCACGCAGCCATTGATGCGGTACCGCAGCATGCACTGTAAATTAAAAGCATAACTGCTCTCTCATCACTGCTTTACGTGTTGATTCGTATGACATTTAACCACAAACAACTACCAATATTTAAAAAAATAGGTGTCAATTAAGCAGACGTAAGATGCCTGTGAATCCTAGTATACAAAAATTCCAAATTATAATTAAGGTAAACTTCTTCTTCTTTGAGTGCTTTCTCTCGTACAAGTCGCAGCAGTCTTCTCTCCTATGCCTGTGTTGCGCTTTTAGAAATATCGCAGATATAGAGGACCTACAGCCTAACATCCGAACCGCAGGAAATATTTATTGATAGGTAAACCATGACTTGTAAAATGGGTGCATAAATCATAAATGTAGGCTCATTATCTTATGTCAATAACCCTCTATATTTCCGAAATAATTCTTTAATGGGCGTTGGCAGCAATATTTTTCCTAGGGAAACGGGGAAATTATAAAACTATACATTAGTATATAAAACATGATCACCGATTATGTGATGAATATTCCACCATTTTTATATTCAAAGAATATATAAATGTGATGCACCAAATGCTATTTACAATCTACTTCATAGAGATTAATAAGTAAACACTAACAAAAACAGAACAAGTTCTAGCGTATAACATTAAATTCAAATGTATTAATGTATGACTGGAAATGATATTTTTTTATAGCGGAGTCTTCGGGGTCATTAGCAATTATAGAAATGAAAATGCCATGTGTGATTCTAAAGGCCCCCTGTCAAAACGAATTATACTTTGATATCAAATTTCAAATTTTAATATCAAAAATGTTACAACTACTTTCAGAGATGAACCCAAATTTCCAAGACTGAAGACATAGCTTAGACTTAAAACTAATTTCCCGATTACAGTTAAAATTTTAATTATCAAGTCGCAGTTTCGTTGACAATCAAAATAATTACATATTAAATTTGACAATAAAATTTCAATTTCAATTATAAAATTTCAAAGTGGAAGTTCAAGTAATGTACTATTCTTCCCGATCTACAAGCCTTCTAGACCTTCAGTCTTATAGATAAAGCTATCATTATGAAAAAGTATCAACATTCTATTTCTGTTCTGCTTACTACAATTTTTTAGTGTAAAACAAGCTACATTTTCATTTATTATAACAGGAAAAAGAAACGAACTGTTAACTTTTATGTCAGTGACATCATCCCTGCGGCACTTATCTGCCGGCGTCCATGATTGTTATCATAACACTACAATGGTTATTTTATTATATGAAACGTTAATAATTTTATCTTACAAGCAGTGAAAATATTCCCACTGCGTTCGTGGTGTATAGTAGACTAGACGACGACTTTAGTACTATATTTTGGCTTTTTTAGCCATTTACTGTTTATTCACACTGTTACAATTATTTTGCCATTTTAGCAGAGATATTTCTGACACATTCTCATAAAATTTCCAATAACTTAGTCAACATCGATGCAACTTTTCGAAGTTGAATCCAATTCTCCGAACCTGTTAATGAAAATTGGTCGACATTTTATAAATTTAATTGAAATTTTAAATAAGTAATAAAACAGCTTTTCGCACTTTTAAAAGTTTTTCAGTTTTTCT
This sequence comes from Limonius californicus, assembly GCA_014611495.1. Classification (NCBI taxonomy): domain Eukaryota; kingdom Metazoa; phylum Arthropoda; class Insecta; order Coleoptera; family Elateridae; genus Limonius; species Limonius californicus. Next base: position 13,815 of record JABXWE010006543.1, on the reverse strand, counting down.
CATACAGAATTTTCTGCCAGCTGGGCTCCTGATTTGTCCTTAACCGACTTTCTTTGAAGTAATTCCCAATAATCTAGGTTTTAGCGTTGAGTTCCAATAAACGAACAGATTTTCGCGGAAGGATTTTCCAGGCATCTGCTAATTTATAGACTTTAATATAAGAGGCTTTAAGCTACTTCCCAGCAGATTTTCATGACACTTCAAATTTGTAAGGAAACACATTTCAGCAATTTTACGTGTTTAGGAAATTATAGCATTAATCAAATCATCCAGATAATATATAGACCCACACAATATTAATGGAAACAGAGTTGTAAACTGTTTTCCAAGCATTTGGATTTTATATTCTTGAGCAAGAGCTCACGAAACAAAAACTCGCCAAACAATTCGTTTGTAATTTCGGATGCTTAATATAAACCGTCTCCTATGTGTAACAGTATATTCGTATCAGCTTTTGAAGATCGACCGACATGATACAAACGCTCAGATAAGAATACCATAGGTAAATAATAAATACATTGCGTAAGGGAAATGTTTGCCAGAAGTCCCGAAGGCAGTTCCGCACTTTGGAGTCACTTTATCCCTATTTAAGGTAGTTAATGATTTGCTGTAGGTGCTCTCCGAGGCACCGGAAGTAGCAGCGTGTTGACATAGGTTTAGTTATCCAGTTATCAAGTGGTAACCGCGCGGATCGTTGTTTAACTTTGAATATTATTTGACCAGTACTCACATATTTTCGCCATGCTAATACCACAGGTAGTAAGCGTATGCGCTATCGTAAAGAAAGGGTACCCAAGAATAGTTAAAATGGAAATAAAATAATACACAATCAGAATCTGAAAGTAATATTCAATAAACAGCCGTCACATTTTTAAAAGTCCTGGGAAACCTGATTGTGAAGAAGAGTTCAGCAAATACCATAATTTTCTCCATTCGAATAATGATTGGTAAATTGGCGTTAAGGTAGTCAATTTCGAAACTACAGAGTTCGGTAAAAATAGGTATATCTGTATTAGGACTTTACAACACCTTAGTTTCAAAATTATACATAAGTGTATGGTAACTATAGAAGGTTAGATTTCAAATTTCATCATCCGCTGTTTCGAAGATATTCGCAAACACCCCTTAAATATTAAGAATAGGCAACACATATTCCAGGTCATATGTAGAACTTCAAATAAAATGCAATATTATTAATTTATTTGTAAATTCTACTCGAAAATAAAACAACACTTTGGTATCAGATTTTAGTCTAATTCACGTTTAAAGAAATAAAATAATAACATGTATTCGAATTTTGAATAACATAATTTCTGTTTCCATTTTTAAAAATTGCTTATGCAGCGATAAGACTAAAATGCTTACTGTTGTGCAAACTGAAAGGCCTCCCTCTTGTAATGTATTTGAAACAACCACTTATTCGAATTTATACAGTTATGTTTTAATGGTAGCTATTTATAGAGAGTAATGTGTGTTGCCTATTTTAACAAATTAAGTAGTTATATAAAGAAATGAGTTCCTGATAAATATATTTTTTTGAAACCAATGTTTCTACTGGTATAAAGCTAATATTTCCATTAAATTCAATATATTTCACATTATGCGAGAAGGGGAAAGAAAAAAAATATTTCTTTGTGAGGTTGAGTGCACTCTATATTTTTGACCTCCTGAAAGGATAAGCTTGATGAAAGTAGAAACGTGGAGAGAGATATACCGTAATAGAAAAATATGAAAATGTTTACATAGAAATATTTTATAAACATCTTATAATAACATGTAACTACTGTTCAGCTCTACCGCAAACACTATATAATTGTTGAAAATTCGGATATTATTAGCCATTAATTCAAAAACATACGTTTAAGTAGAATTGTCTAGATACTCAATATACCATTTCGATATTATAGTATAATAGTATAATTGATGAGTGTGAGTATACAAACTTAGGTATTCACACAAGCTAACCATGAAAGTACAGAACAAGGCCACCATAAATGTAAACAACACAAAATTGTTTCTCAAATAGAAAAATATGTACAATTATTTCTTCAAATAATATAAAACCCAACCTATTGAAAATAATTTTAGTTATATTCAAAAAGGTATTTTTTTTATATTCGGATAAGGATAATGTCCAGTTCTAAAAGTAAATTTCTTCTGCCACAAAGGTTAAATACTTTACAAGCAAATACTTTTAAATGTTTAATAGATCATCGATTGAGAAAATGTATAAAATTATAGCGATTCAGATCGTAAAATATTAAGTGCTTAGTTATACTTAAAATTAAATACTATAAAGCATTTATTAAATTCCTTAAAATTTAATTTAACCGTTACTAGTGTTGTTCTTTTTCTTATTTTTACTTTCTTATAATTAAACCATACGGTTATATTAAAATGTCTGTAAAACGTGTTTGCTTATTTTGAAATAATCTGTCGTGGTAATGTGATACGCCAACTTTGGAACACCTTGTAAAAAATAGTGCATATTTTCAGTGTCAATTGTATTAAATAGCTGTCGCAGGTGGTTGACGCATATACATAACCTCACTTATATAGCTGTAATTAGTTTATTGTGAAACATTAATATAAAATATACTGCAGTTGCTACTGGAAACATCGATCACCTTCATTAGAACATTTAAAAATGTGTGTTTAACTGCATTTAAAGTTTTACTAGCATAAAATACAACTGCATATGATTACGCAACTTTTTTTATGCTTCCCTGTATGAGAATGGATTGATTGCGATAAAGTCATTGCGAAATAAGAAATTTGGGACCAATTTTCATTATTTCGCTAAGAGCATCGACAGTTGGTACCATTCATAGTTGCTCACTACCCTTCTTTCTGGCAACGCATCCTTCCTCAAAGAGTTTTAACACTGGTTTAAGACTTTTTGGAATTTCTTGTAGTCAACAGCAGCATCTGAATATTCTGCAGGATATTCTTACAAGCAGTTTAATATTAAATGCGACCAAACTCCATTATTCTTGCCTTCATTGCTAAATTAGCATTCTACCAAAATACTCACACATTACTTCTACTTTTTGTATAGTTGTAAAAAGGGATCATAAATAGCAAAGAAATCACTCCAATAACTACCAATTGTTGGCCGGGTATACAGTATATACAGTGTGATGGTTGATTGTCAACCGACGGGGGAATCTGCATTAGCAATATCAAAGGCAATCTGCGTATTAAGCTGCGACATATGCTTACAGTGTCAAAAATCACTGTTGGCATACTTAACCCCTTTTTTCAACACATTATGAATATGTAACAGCAGAAGGTCAGAGTAGCAGTAATTCACAAGGTAACAAACGAATTGCTTGGTATAATGTATGGCAAAACTTTAACCAAAGTAGTTTAAGCATTCCTATTACATATAGAAAACAGCTAGTGTTTTTTCAATCGTTAAACTTTTTAGTATTAATAATAAATTTGAACTTTGGACATCAAAGATTTTGTAGTTGGAAGTATTGCTCTTCATGGGCTTTTCGAATGCATATTGTCGTGAAGCTAATCACTAACTACAGAAACAGTTCTGTTAACTTAAAGTTTCGTTACAAATTGCGAATAGAAAAACCAAATTTCATGCTAATTCAATTTATGTATTTTACCCTCAACACTACAGAAACCGAATTTCTCATCAGTTCAACTAATCTCGATCCCTTATTAAGGCGAATCGGTGTAATCTTTCATAAGTCGGTTATAATTTTCAGCGTTACCGCAGAATCAGTTAATAGATTAATATAGTCTCGGAAATTTAGTAATTCTCCTAAACCTGTGACACATCATTCACATTAAGAAGAGATCTTAACGCGACGGTGAATTAGAAACCCTCGTACTTATAATACATATTTTGTTGCTAACAATACATGCTTAATCGATAAGTTATTAGTTATCGCAATCGATACAAAATTGCCGCAGAACCGGTAAAACTCCTTTGATGTACTTTGTGAAATTCGTCAGCACTATTGTAGTTAAATTAATCAAGAAACAATCGAAAACTATGATAGCAATCATCTAATCGTATTCGCAATAGCCAACAAAGGGCACTTTAACAAATTTCTAAAAATAGTTTGATAGTACACACACATTAGAGTATGTAAATAAGAACCGGCCCACATTATTTAATTTAAGGAGTGGGTGTCACGGTTCACAAAGTCCGGTAAATGGCACTCCCTTCCTCCGGTGTGCCGCATTCATGCCCGGAAGAGTAGTGGGACTCTGTGATTATGCACCGCACATCCCATATAGCCTATCTATCTAATCAGGTATGATCGGCAAATAGTTTACCGATTCTTGCGGCGGGTTCGAGTTGTCGCGTTTGCGGAATTTTAAATTTTTCCTCGTGGTCTGTGAACGATTCGATTCCTTTTTTTGTTTTTGTTGACATTCTAATACCTACTTGTTTCGAAAAGGTGATTTGCATTTTTATTAGAAAAAACCATCTCAAATACTGACCTTTTATGTTGTTATACCATATATTCAATTATAAAAAATCGTAAATAGTATAAATATACAAATTTATGAATTTGTTAAAAAATGCAACTTGGTGATTTTTTATACGGATAATTATTAAATAATTGTGATATAATATTGTTCATATTTCTAAACATTCAAAAAAATTATGTTTAATAAAGCAGAGTTATATATTATTTTATTTACACTATATTTAAAAGTTATTGCGGTTCGTGATGGTTATAGGTGAAAATTTCGAATCCAAAATTTACCATCAAACATCTGGAATTGAAAATTTTGAATCACAATTTTCGAATCAAAATTCCCCAACACTATCAACCAATCAAAAATTTCGAAACCAGAAACAATTGAATCACCATTCAATCAAAAATTACAAAAAAAGTTTTCACTCAAATATCTCGAATAAACAAAATCACAAAGGACAAAATATCAAACTCTTAAATCCCGAATGAGACAACATATCGAAAGTAAAAATCTCGAATGGCAAAATCTCGTATTGTATCTAAATTACTATATAACGGTAATTAGTTAAAGAAATACATAAAATGTATACGCATAAGTTTAAATTTACTGCAATTAAGTAAACAATATGTTATAAACAAATTAGAATGATGTAAAATGTATACAAAGTTTAAATTGTGAGTAGTTACCTTAAAGAATTTAAATTGTCACTGTGTGAGCAAATGTTGAAGAAAAGTGAATTCATTACCAATAAGTACATTTTACAATTTGCAATTTTTGCTTAGTGGAATTTTTTCTACTCGACGTTTTCTTGTACGGGGTTCTAAATTTAATCGTTATAGAAATTCTATTTTTCGAAATGTTGAAATTTTCACATTAATTAATTATGTCGCGTTTCCTCCATTTTTTATATTACCAATCAGTTATAATTTTACTTAATTCTCCAATATTTAATTTTTTGAAACGGCCACCGTTTCACAACACACACTAAAAACAGGCAGTATATAATTTACCAAACCGTGTAATTTTCTTAATCCTGTGTTGCAAGTGTGGGTGTCACAACTTTCCAATACAGTTAATTATGCAGTATTATTTTTCCTTATTATTGTAGTACATGGTTTGTTACCTATCGTTAAAATTAGAAAGGAAAAGTTTATCTCTGTTTCTGGGCTGAATTTGGACATCTTTACTAAGTTTTAAAGTTGACTTCTAGTAAATTATTTCAAAATTCGGCCAAGGAGGAAATCTAACCTTTTATATAGCTGTTGGATACGGATAGGAAATTGTTTCCATTATAATTAACAATTATCGTTAATTTGATTTAATACATATTTATTTTTTAATTTAAAGTATTACAGCATATATGATAATTGTTATTTAATAATACGTTCTGATTGGTGGTATTGACTAATCCCATTCGAACCTTTAATCAGCAAACCTGCATTAAGTTCATGGTCGTGTTCACGAATCCAAGAAAAGAGTTAAAAACTAAACACCAAACTAGGCAGTCGCCAAAACTGGTCACAATTTAACTGTATAATAAGTTGGTGTAAATCTAGTGACATAATGAAGCAGCTGACCTTCACTGACAAACACAATTTCACATGCTTCGTGTTTTGCATCATCGGGCATGTATTATTTATGAATGTAAACAATTTTGTATAATTATTTTTCATTTCCATGTAATTTTCAACTAGCATTGTTCATTGATAAGGCCCATTTGAACGTATATAGATAGCTTGAAACAAGAAACTGGTAGTGCGAAAATACCGAATATTACTATTAGGAGCAATTCACTACACATGCACCTCTATTGTGTCCTTGTTATCATGTTTAAATAATATTTTTATTTTAATGACAATCTGACCAACTTATGTATTTCCAGGCAATCCTGATAACGGTGTGATTTCACAAAGGTCGACTTTATCCTCAACAAGCAGTTCAAGTCCTCCTGCTGTCTCACTGTTTGCAGAACCACGAGGTATGTCAATTGTAGTGTGAAACATGTTTGTGTAGGTGCATGTGCAATGACGAATAAGACCAGTGTGATAAATTACTGATTAATGGAATTATATCGTAGAATTGCGCCTAAGAAATCTCCATTATTATTTTACTGCGATGTAATCTGCATACTAATAATGCAAATTTAATTGCATGCATTAAATAATAGCATACTGCACCTGTAGATGAAGATAGTAGGGGAAGATGGTATTCTATGGCTTGGGAAAATTCTCTTCCGACATGAGACACTTTTACACCGCGAAAAGTATAATTTTACGTGGGATTTCGTGTGGCTATAAAATTGCTTTATTGTTTTCTGAATGATTTTTGCTGATAAAAGCTGATTGATCGCTAGTGCAATTTTTTTATTATAGTACCGCCACGATCCGTTCTAATTCCCGCGAAAATGTATATACAAAAATAATACCAACTCAAATTTTAGTTCTTAGAAATCAGAGACGCAAATGAGACGGTAAGACTGTGAGGAATTAATTAATCCACCCGACACGAGAAAACAATTTCCTTTTTCATTACTGCGATTAGTTTAATTGTAGTGGGAATACAATAGTATACAGCTGAAGTGTGCGCAAAATTTAAATTAGAATTTAGGTTACTTTAGATATAATCTTTAAAATTGTTTAATTACTGTTTATGGTTTTCCTATTAAATTTCTTAAATTGGATAAAATTTGATATACCTAGCTTTAACATCACATTTAAGTAGAATTCAATTTATATGTAATGCGGTTATTTGAGCAGGTTCCATATAATTTGATGGGTTTTTTAAGAAATCACAGTAGTAATTATCAACTTAGGAATATTGTCATTATTTAATTTGAAGCAAATTAGGTCATGAATTTATATTTATTGTATTATGACAAATTTTAGCATTAACGCTTCACTGCTTAACTGCTCCTAAAAAAGTTAATTATGAAAACAATTTTTAATAAAAAAATAAGTATAGATGATATTAAACTAATTGTATTGGTTCCTTTTTCACCAAGTCGAAATAATCGTGGATGTAATAAATATTCTCTCTGACCAAAGTCAACTTCCATTAGAAATACATGTAATTGTATAAAACCTGACCTCGCATGTTGTTTTCGAACGAAACAAAGCTTACAATGACATTAGTAATTTTTATTTGCCAGAATTCAGAACGCTGTAAAATATACATTTAGAAAATTCAAAATATCTTGCAAAGTTTGATGGATATCTGATATTTTTCAGAAAAAAATATGTGATAATTAATATATTTTTGAGAACTATATTTTCCTATTTCACAATCTTTGAAAACCTATATCACATTGGATAGCAATACACACATAATTATCTTATCGTTCCAGCTTTACCTTACAAATACTACACACAAAAGTGTCAGTTAATTTATTGAACAACAACTGTTTAAGGTTAAACAGTAAACAACACCTACACGTTTTATACTAATCACATAAAGAACAATGTATGTATGTGGTTGCTTGATCAGTATAATTATATTTTTATTTTACACTAATATAAAACACTTTTTTAGTGGGTTTGCGCTTCTGCGAAAACTAACGCCTAGCTTATTTCGAAATTATTTTATTCAAAAACACAAACAAAAGCGTGCCCGTTAAAACATGTACGTTCAACAGGTAGCATTTGGATGTGGCACGGGAGCAACTAATAAATGCAGTCATATGTCCGGATACGTTTCACAAGCCATAAAATATTACTTTACGTGCGGTTTTCTAACTGTAACCCATCTAGCATGACTCGTAAAAATAAGGACTGCAAAATAAGAGCTTTGCAGCTTGAATTTCGCTTCCCCTATCATAAAATAACAACGTTAACGCTCCCTTAACTCGAAAATAACACTATTGTTTGCGACTGGCTCAAAAAGTGTCGTCTTCCTGTTATCGATGTCCTTAATCTTTCACCTGTCTTCCTATAATACGGTGTGCACTTAGGCATTGGCACTGAAATACGTCAAGAAGCACGTGATACTGCAGCTCGCAATAACGAAAGTAGCGACATTACCACAGTAGTAGTCACGAAACCTGTCTCAGCTGATAACGAGAAAGACGTAATAGCTAATACTGAAATGGGGGGAAACTCAAGGTCCCATAAAAGGCGTTCGCGCGCAAGCCGTAAAAAATCTAAAAACTCAAATGTAGTATCGGCTGATGCTTCGACCGGTGAAACGATGGTGGAAGTACCTTCATCTCCATTAAATAGTGATGTGACAGAGCGCGGAAACGACGTGGAAAATAGCGCTGTCAGCGGCGATAGCACAACAAAAAATACCGAAGTTCAAAGTATCGCCGAAAACAAAATGCTCGAACGCGTGCAGACTAAGTACAGAGTAGAATCTCCAGAAACAGTGTCGAAGAAAACGAACACCAACAAAAAACAAAACGGAGGAGGCGTTGTAAAAAGCAAAAGTTTAGACGATGATGACCTCCTTAAAATCACCGAGTTATCAGAGGCCAGCGAAGGTGAAGATAAGAGCGCTACGGAATGCAACGCTGTCGTCTCGGAAGCAGATTCTGACGTTGAATGGGAAAACACCGAAGATTTAAAATCGGAGGAGAAATCTCATGAGCACGGGGAATGTTTAAGCACTATGACTTTACCCCTCGAGGAAGAACTCGAAACTGTTCACGTAACCCTAATATCTCCCGAGGATGAACAGAACTTGCGAATTTTTCTTGAGGGCTTAAACCTTGCAACTGCACCCGAGGAAGCATCTTGTCAGAATCAAACCCAGAAAAAGGAAAACTATAAGGAGCGCAAAGCTCGAAAGCGGGCAGCAATTGCTGAACATTTTATGCCAGTCTTGCAATACCCCAGATTCTTAGACGTAATTCGTGAAGAAGGCACCGACAACAATAATAGCGGAGATAAAGAATCCACACCTTACTATAGTTCAGATACACATCATTTTATACAAAGCCAAGAATTTGTGCGCAGTAAAGGGGGGCAAAGTATGCAGAAGAAAATGGAGACGCATTTTCCAAAATCTGAGAGCGAAAAGGTCGTCGTGGTTGGAGGAAAATTATCGGAAGCGACGAATGTTCAAGGAACTTGGAGTACTTCCATGGCGGAAACAAGTAGTTCGGGTGCTGAAGTTGTGTATTTAGACGACAGTTCAACAAGTAAAACCCCCAGTGAAACATCGGATGTTGAGGAAAATGGAGACGCGGATGGTGAAGACGAAGAAAGTAAAAGTGAAGGACTTTCGCAATACTCGTCTCTTCAGGAATTAAATAGCGATATTTCTGAAAATACCTCAGAGACATTAAAAGTAGACACAAGTAAAGTACTACCTCCGCCTTCACAACTCACCCCTCCACCCACGCCCGATTTATCGACCCCTAAAAACGAAACAATTTGCGAAAGACAATTTCTTGAATCAGATAAAAATGATTTTGTTAAAAATGTTAAGTCGTATGCGTCGAAGGGAAATTATAACGCCACTGAAACGATAACAAAGGAAGCTGGCATCAAGGTTGTACCTGAAGAAACTAAAAAGAAAGTAGATGAACTCCTGAGTGAAAAAGCAGACATCTCATTTTCTAATGAAGTCGCATTCAACAAAGAATTTAAGGGTTTCTGTGACGAACTAAATTTGCATGATCCTTGTAAATATGTAAATGCTGTCAGTCCTTCAAGATCGCCTTCAGTAAGCAGCGAGGGATCCAGCAAAACTAATTCACAGTGCACCGCGCGGTATAATCCCATGTGCTCATCAATCGCGGACGTCGCAGATTTATTAAAAGACGAAGAATACGTAAAAGATATCGTTAAAGTAAACGACCCTGAAACGTTGAAGGAATTGTGTTTAAGGGAGTTAATGGCTCTGCCCTTCGGCGCAGACGTGTTGGAAGAATTAGCCGAAGTATCCCAGAGTATCCAGGAGTTGACTGGCAGTTGGCAGACGAAAATAACACCCTCGTTGCAGAGGCTGAGAAAGCATTTTCCTACACCAATCATTCCCGCGTTTATGTCAAAGAAACCTATCATCGACGATACTAACAGTTCTTTTAACCTTCCAGCTACAAAAGAAGAAATGCCCTTTAACCCTTCAACTAAATGGGTCGGTATGCCCACACAGCAAGATCCAAAAGTGCTTGTATGTTTATCACCCACGCAAAAATCCTATTTAGAAACCACAAGGAAAGTGCCCGACGAAGCCGGAAAATTACTCGAATTGCACCAAAAATTTATGAACAGGAGAGGATATCACGAAGAAATCCAGGATGAGCCAAAAAAAGTGGGAATTACCGGATTATCCGACGCTGCCAAGGATGAAAACTCGTCTAAAACAGGAGAATTTAGTAACAGACTTTTGGCAATCATCCGAGAAACCTCAACGCAGCACAACGACAACTTGCAACACTTACGTCGCGAAGGTAATCACTCTTCCTACGCAACTAAACCGAAGGAAAGAAGCAATTTACTACTAGACAAAAATTTAGACAACGAGAAATATAAAATGCGGGATTTAACCGAGTGGCTGCATTTAGTACGGGAGAAGAGCGCGAGTGCCCCGCATCTCGATAAAACTCACGAATTTTCAAACGCAAGTGTAGGAGCAACTGGAACTTATCAAAGCAAAGCAGTAAATGAAGGCACGCGAGTGCAGAGCTCCGATGGGAATACTACTCGTTCCACAAATATCCCCAACCGCCGCTTTTCTTTGCCACAGGAGGTCTATCAACGTCAAATCCAGTACATCCGCGAAAAGGAAAAGGAGTTACAAGAGGAGATAGAAAAACTGGAGAAAGAAAAGAGAAAAGTGATATCTGAGATGGCAACCGAAGTGCCTTTCAGACAGTTCGAGGCCGACAAATATCATATATCAAAGAAAGGAGATGTCGCTATACGTACTGAAGAAGAAAAATTCTCGAAATCCGACACAGAAGAGCAAATAACGACGCCGATGGCGCCCACCGAGTTCTTCCGTCAGAAAATGTATGACGAGTATATGCGAAAAGTGGCAGCTCGTGAGGAAAGGAAAATGCACAAGGTGATAAAAATAACTTCTTCGCGTACTTCACAGGTTGAGGAATCAACCGAAAGCAGCAACATGTGCGAAGTGACACACGCGAGTGGTATTGAAGACGAATTTATGGACAAAGTGAAAGAGAGAATGCGGAAGTACGGATTAAAACGGGATGATAGTGAGGAACCTAGAAACTGTGACGAATCTGGTGCAGAAGACAATGGGGAACCCGTGCTGGTAATGGACGGCGATTCACTAAAAGATGCTAAAGAACTTCCTAAACACCTTCAGGAATTTGTAGATATAACGAGGCGAGCTGCAGACAATTCAGAGGACGAAACGTCGGACGGTGAGTGGTTGCTGAAGTGTGAACTTTTTTTGGCTAATTAAAACCGCAACTAACACTTTCAGAGCTTGAAAATAACCTGAATGTTGTTTATATGTCAATGACGATAACAGACAACTCTTGGTCGGAACCCAGCACAACTGTTTGATTTATCTGTAATATTTTTGTACATCATTATAGCTTTTTCTATATCTGCCATTCTAGTTATTTTTAAATCTGTTTAATCTTAAAAGCCGTTTTTCTGATTCTGATACAACTGACGTCACTAATTCAAATGTGCCCGTGTGTGCATGCGTAAAGCTACGAAATACACTAATGTTCTAAATTTAAAATTTTAAAATTAGGTTACGCGGTACAATCAGGTATAAAAACTTCGTAAACTGTAAAAACTTCATATCCACAAACATTCATGCAGTGTTAAAATTTTGGTGAAACTTGTAAAATGTTAAAAATGTTTGCTTCTGCCACAAAAAAAATATTCCCAAAGTAATGTTATGAAATTTAATCCCAAGGTCGCCGTAATAACAGTAAACAGCTTATGCATGCAATCAGCGCATTAAATTTACTTGCTTATTCTAAAAATAATGCTTGGCCTTAGTAGTAGACTTTATTTAGACCTGTGCAATACCGGAAAGTCCTTAATTCGGTTGGAAAGCAACCGGAAAAGGCATGTTATCGAAATTATGTCACTATTAGATCAGAGTTCTAATTTCTTCTGCACACTTTATTTATTAAAGTAGATAAATATGGTAATTTAGAACCGCAAATTACTGCAAAAAGTTAGCCTCGCATAGTATTTACGTAGAAGTAAAGCAATTGTGCTGCCGGAAATTTCCAATTTAGTTAGGCTGGCTGTAGGTGGTGTGCTTGAAGGTTAAAGAAAAGTGATACAATTTAAGTAATTATCTAAAAATTACATAATACACTAGAATTCCTGCAATTTAGTTTGTTGTTTTAAATATCACTGTACTGTAAACATTATAAAGCAGAACATAACATAAGGAAAAATGGCTTCTTAAAAAACACTTTTTCTTCTAAGAGTATTATTACAAAGATATTGGACAACTTGACGTACAAGACGGAGATATTTCTAATAGATTAGATAACAAGTATCAATAAAATAAAAGTAACACAGTATCTACCTACCTACCTACGGGTTTTATCTACATTTTATCTGCTACTTCTGTGTCTTAATGGACTTAAAAAGGATAAACGTATAAATAAAATAGTCGCTGGAATAATGTCGGTTTCTTTTGATACTTCGTGAAATATTCTGTACCCATTCCTGCGGGAAATTAACAGTAAAACTATACAGCCTGAGTCAAAAGATACGGGTTTTAAGATATTTTTGCTATTTGCGAATATAGGTAAAAAAGTTACTAATAAAAGTTGTGTGAACCGACACGTACTATAAACCGAAATATGAAAATCTTATACAGTGTCCCATAAAAAAATTATTTATAAAATAATACTTTTCTTAAATGGAATGCCCCATATTTTTTTATCTTAATGGAAAAAGAGCATTTAATTCTCAACAAAAAATCTAAATAACTTTTTTTTGTAAATGCCACAGATTTCGAGAAAGAAAATGATAGATATTGTCATACAGCTCGTGCGCTCACAGTCCACACGCAAATAAGCGAATCGTAACGCGCGATGAAAAATAAATGAAGTTGACACATGTATTATTCCGTTTTATTACACAAATTACATACATGTTTAAAACAAATGAAGATATCAAATTATTAACGAGACAATTAACAATTTATTTGGATAAACCCTTAAAATAAATAAATATTAACTAAAACGGTTTCAAAATGTTAATAACAAAAGCCTATTTAAATAATATTTAACTAAACAAAAGAATGAACTACGTTAAGAATTGCTCAAAATGGCGCCCTTCCTTTTCAATACACATATTCAATCGTCTATTTAATGATAACACCGCCCTTATGACAAAACCTTCGTTCATCTCTGCAATGACTGTTTGTCTGCGCTGTTGCATGTTTTCAAGGATTGTTGGTTCTGTTTGG